>JAQGBH010006550.1:0-12313 GCA_034698265.1 Sminthurinus aureus | reverse complement strand
TAATCTAAGCCATATTTTTGACCAGTAATCTGTAATCTGTAATCCATTACTTTTTCCCAGTAATCAATACAACACTGCTAATTTGTTTATTTTTGTAGATGCTCCTCAACTTTATGTGCCTCTTTATTACATATTTCTTCAACTCTGTGATTTTAAATCGTGTACAAACTTTCTGATTTCTCGAACAAGTGAACTAGTAGGAATTGCATTAACTTCGATTCCATCAACAACTCTTGCTTTTATTGAACCGATTCCATCTAAAATATGTACTAAATTTATACCATTATTGGAATGCAACGAAGTAGCCATCAAACTAACTGCTTATCGAATTTTAAGAAAAGTAAAACCTAAAGCGTCAACTGGTCTAGAATCAGATGACTTGCCCATTTTACCTATTGAATTAAACAACCTCATTGACAAATACAGTAATGAAATTTCAGCTCAGGATGAAATTCATACTTTGAATGATGAAACTATTATGACGTACCTTCTGGCGTGGGATGCACTACTTACAATGCATAATGAAACAAATAGTAATGAGTTTGCTAATTTTGTCAAGTAAGCCAACTATTTTTTATAATTACAGTTATGGCATTACATTATGACTTTCTTAATTTTTAGTATATTATAATATTGTAGTAGCCCCTTCACTTATTAAAAAGTAAAGTAAAAAGTGATGGTTAAAATTTTGTAAAAATGTTCATAGTAAACACTAATCAATTTCTGTTGTTGAATATTTTTTTTAGGGAGGCTCATTTGCTACCACAACTTCTATCTATATTATTCTTCCAATTAATTCCTTTAGTACCAGAAAATAATATCAAAGGTTACTTTGATTCCCAACCTCAACTTGAGCCCAATCAAGTTCCTCCTCCTATGGGCCATTTAGTTTGTAGTGTTGTATTGAAGACATTGCAATGCTTACCTTATACAGGTAATTGTATAGAATGGAATCTAGAGAGTATCATAAGTATATTTATTTTAAAATTAATCCCACAGTCTCGCATTATTATTATGTTATTATTATAGTGAAATGGGTTGAATATTGTATTTCGTTACACCATCCCGTAATGAGATTAAATGAATGAAGAATGAATTAGAGTATACAATTTATTACATTTTATTTTGTTTTTTCTAGTTCGTTGGTGGTGGACTACAATACTAACAAAACAACGAGACAAAATCATGGTAGAAAAATTTATTGTCAAGTACCTATCGAGTAAACTTACAACTGAAGAATTAGGGAAAGTGAACTGGCAATCATCTGAAAACATAACTGTAAGTATTACATTTATTTGAAATTTGAATGAAATTTGAAATAATTTATTGTTACTATAATATTTTGTTGTAGTATTTATATGTTTAAACTTCAATATACAGCATGCTTATTGTTAAATTTTAAACTAAATGTTTTGTTCTTGTTTTACTCAAAAAAACAGGTTCATTCTCTTCCTGGTTGTAATGAATTAGTCGCACATTATAAAATTGAAGATACTAGGGTTTCACTAACCATCAGTTTACCGTTGAATCACCCGTTAGGTCCAGTCACAATTAAGATTAGTGATAAAAAACTACATGCAAAATTATCAAATCTATTAAATATTAGAAGCCACTCATTAGCAACCGGTTTGAAAATGTGGAAAGAAAATCTTGACGAGAAATTTTCACATGATGAATGTGCAATTTGTTTCTTCATTTTACATGGGACCACTAAAGCTCTACCAAAATTAGCGTGTAAAACATGTAGTCATAAATTTCATTCAGCATGTTTATATAAATGGTTCAATACAAGTAACAAATCGGAATGTCCATTGTGTAGAAATATCTTTTAATAATTTTGACCAATTCAAATGATAACGTACGAAAGTTATGCAACTTTAACTTTCATACTACTGAAATATTTAAAAAAAATCTTTTTACAAACTTTCTGATGTTGATTGTTAATTGTATCTTCTTAATTTTTATTCAGTCTGATTTGTTACTATATTTTATCTTTTGTTGAAAATGTCTTAAAACTATAATTGTAAACTATAAGTTTTTTTTTTAAAATGTGTCTTATAAAAAAAAGAAAAAAGTGTTTGACTACATTTTAACACAAAATGTAATTGGATGCATACAAGAATTGATAGTGACCACCAAGGGAGTGTTTTTTTTATAAGCATACATGTTTTAAGTTAATTGAAAATGAATGCTTATAACATATTTGTAGGCTTGAAACTTTTATATAATACCCACACTAAATTCCTTGCGTGCATCGTATGTATGTACATAGTTTGTAGGAAATCTTTCCTTTGATGAGTTTAAAAAAAAAACAAATGATGAAAATAATCTAACCATGTACACACATAGCAGACAATGAATATTCATCCAATGCTAAAAGCTGATGTAAAACATAGAATTCAAAGTCAATTTATTCATCTTGTAAAATGTATTGTCGAACCAGAGGATACCTTGTGTTTTATTTACATTATAGATAAACATTTTTGTATGTCTGTATGTCTCATGTATATTATTGTTATGCATTCAAGCAACGTATTATATACATATGAAATATAAATAATAAATAAATATTATGTATATTATTATGTTTCGAATAAATCGTTTAATATATTGAAGTTTTGGAGTATACCTGTTTAATATCAATAATATATATTATTATTATGTGGACTTCTTTTTTTTTGTACTGTTTTACAATGACTTTTGACATTCGTTACCCTTACCTATACTCCTTACTTTAATCTTTAATATTGCATGAAAATTTTCATCAACGTCCATCATCCATCATTAGTGTCGTATAAAAAGTAAGAGATAAATGATAAAATACAAGTTATTTGAAATCTAAAAGTACAGTTATGTATGTATATTTCGGTAAAAGAGCTTCATTTTTGTCTTCCAAAAAAAATGTGAAAGATGTAAAGGAATAGAAGAAATCCTTTTTTAGCATAGCCAGGCATTTAATACTTATACAGTTACCTATATTTATTTAGTATCGCATTATATGCGTGTACTTTATGAATGTATAAAGTAAATGTGTATTTTCTATGAGTTTCAAATATTTTCTGTACACACTACACTTAGATAGTTGTAGTAAGTAGAAAGTACTTAGTAATAGTAAATAGAGCAATAATTAGTGATATAATGTTACAATTATCAATTATAAATGCTAGTTTTTTAGACAGGACATTTAAATTTTACTTGGAGGGTTTATACTTTTCACAGATATTCCATCTGAGAGATCAATTGTTTTTCCTGTCATCATTGATCGATAATCAAGTAGAAGTTCTCGGAATTTGACGTAGTCTATAAGGGTAAAAAGCATCTGAAATAAGAGAACAATCATATTTTTTTAGTCTTTATACCTATACTTGTTGTTAATGCTAATCAGATACTATTACTCTTTAATTTCCGTTCATAATACGTATGCAGACAAATAAGTTGACAATATACAATATATATATATATATATGTATACATGTATAATATGTAAACTGTATACTTTTCTTACGTCAAAAATATCTCCATCCAATTCAGGTCTAGAACTCAATTGCTCAACGAATTTTTCCATATCAAAATGGTCTAAAACGGACTTTAATCTTTCTTCCATGAAACTTGAGATAGCTTGCGAGTATTCTTTGAACATTTCAAAATGAATATGTAGGTTTTCAGTTTGTTCTGATGAAAATTCTGTCCAGTATGAGTCGAGATATTTAGTCTGTACTTTATGAAATTCGTCATCCATTACAATATCTTCTATTGCTCCAATAACAGTGTCAAAATACGTTTGTTCTGTATTACTTCCTGCGCCGATATCTATGTAATCATCTTCAAAACTACTAGCAAATTCTTCTTCATACGTTGCAGGTGTACTTGTGGATAATAGATTCAGTTGACTCGCTAAGTCAACATCGACTTCAATGGCATCATCTGTAAATATATAATAATAAGATAGTAAAGTAAACTATGAGTCAAAAATCGGAAAAATACATTAGATGTGCAATGTGCAATGTATATATATGCACGTTATGGCTATGTGTATATGGAGTTTAAACGTATACATATACTGTGGATTACAAAATAAGGCTTCCAGTCTCTTTTATTATTATGTGATGGCTATTTCATTGACATCCTTTGTGGAATTCCTAAGGAAATGGTCACATATTATACCACAAAAGAGACTGAAAGTTATTTTACAATCGACAGGAAAAAATGACAACCTCCAGTTCCATCTGAATTGTCAGTTCTTCTCATTGGAATGCTTTCTATGAATTCTTCTTCCATTTTCTTTGTGACATTATCTCCTAATGTATTACTTCCTTCAGTAGTTAAAGTTTCCATAAAAGGGATTTTATCAGCCATATTAAAATATTCTTGAGGAACTTTAAGTATACTAGTAAACTATATTACGTTAATTGTAGGACTAGTAAAGTCCTATACAATAGTGAGCAATATTATCAAAGTATTGTACTCTGCACTCTGCACACAGCAAAAACATAAAAAGCGGATCTGATTTTGAACGTGAATTTTGATTTTAGCTACAAGAAAAGGGATGACATAAAATTTTGATCCGAAATCCGAAAAACAAATTTAGTTCAGTGCAAGTAAATTGCGTCTTAGTATGTGGTACACGAAATGGTAAAATCACGAATCTAATCACTCCGTGATTTTGGCACGGCACGGCAAAATCAGTTTCTTTGAAGGCACAAAACACTCAATATGATTTGATTTGATTGATGAGCCCTTGTTTGGTAAAAAAGAAAACACTCTTTTACTGGACACTGGACACTGGCTTTGTGGGCTATATACTATACGTACACAGGTCACAGGTACACAGACAAAAAACACATATATCTCAAAAAATGATCTATATATGATTCTGCTTTTCTGCTCACTAAACTGTCAAGTTCATGTACATTTGATTTTAAACAATACAATACTAACTTTTCCCAGTTTCCATGACAACGAAAATCAAAACACGGAGTATATTATTTTTTTATTCTACTTTGTGTATAGTAAATCGTAAAAGCACACACATTTGCATATAAATGATACATGGAAACAAGGGTGAATACAAGGTTTATTTACATAAGTAATTAGTTGTGGACACGTGAATGATTTTCAGTAAACACGAAACTTTAATTGCTGTCAATTAATAGTTTTACCCTGTTCTTCTGTACCCGTACTAATTACCACTTACTACTGCGTAAAATGTATTTTATTTGAAGGTTTATGAACTATGAACTATGGAAAAATTGAAATACAGAAGCTTTGAAATTCACAATTCACCAAGTGCAAGCACAAATGCGCCCTTTTACGAATATATAGAAAGGATTGACAACCGTACAATTCTTGTGTGGGGCACACACTGTGAAGTGTAACTATGTACGTATGGATATATCAGGCCACTTTTCGATTAATAGAGCATGGATGTGTAATGTACAATTATGTACATTTTGCACAATGATACAGACTTAATGACGGAAAAGTATTAGGAAATACTCTCACTATTATTTCCACATTATTTAATATGCTATATTATATATACATGCGTTTCAAATACCAACATGAAGACAACCTACATTTGTCATAAAAAATGCATTATTATAAAATTCACAATTCTCTTAAGACCACTCTAAATTGTGATCACGACTTTTATTTATGTAATGAACTTGTGTTTTTTACTTTGATGTGAGTATTAGTTTACTTTTGTTCATCTACAAGACAGCATACATATTTTTGTTTGGAAGTGTGCAAATGTAAGCGCTACGATGTGGCCTGAAAAACGTCACAGGGATCAAAGACATTTTTCAGTCAATAAATTTGGAGGATCAGGTGAATTAGATAATTGTTCGATTTACCACGTATTTAGCTAAATGAAATATGTGCATGTATGCAAAAGTATGAAGTTATTGAAAATTGAAATTCAGTATTCACACTATACACATCTCGAAAAACTTAGCAGCTCATTTTGAGACATTTCCTTGAACCTACAGGATTCTTTTTACTGGGATCGAAATTTTAGTTAAGTATTAACGAAATTACATAATTGGATATCCTATTCTGTACATTATGTAGCACATTTTCAACTCATTTTGTAACACAATATTCTTAAATGCTACTTTGATGAATTTTACACATATCTATGGTTCTATTTTAAAAAGCAATATTGAACTCTATAAGCTTGCTTTAATCCAATATTTACATATACTTTTATCAAGCAAACTTGCACATTATACATATATATTGTGTATATCAAAGATAAGATAAAAACTTAGTTGCGATTTTATTACAGGTGTCTGTGTATTAGGGGATTTGAATAGACGTGTATTTATCAAATTTTTATGACTGTTTATAGGTGGAAAGGTATGAAACGGACACGTGTAGTTAGTAGTTATTAGTAGTTGGAGATTTTGGATTCTGGAATTGCATTTTTTACTGTTTTAACTTTTTACATTTTTCAATTCTTTATAATCCAAATTTTATGGTCCATGATAGCCGGTACCATTGTCGTTCTGTTTCATCTGTGGCTGTTTTAAAATACATTGCATAGATAAACAATACAGAAAATGTTTATACCACGTCATCAAATTTTAACTACTGTGGTGTTACTGTTCTCCAGTTTGCTTTCATTTTCACGGCTATCTCATGCAAATGAAAGTGAAGAAGAAATTATAGTGCAAGTTTCTAGTGGGAAAATCAGAGGAACTAGTAGTTTGTCAGCTTTCACTAAAAAACCTTTCTATCAGTTTCGGGGCATACCTTATGCAAAATCTTTACGTTTTAAGGTTTTCTAAATTCAAAACATTACACGTTACAATATATTATTATTATTATGAATTTTCTACCATTACGTATAGAAGAATAAAATTTGGATTTTTGCATGCAGAATTTTTTTTGTATATATCATATATAGGCTCCTGAGAAAGCAGACAGTTGGGATGGAATTTTTGAAGCTACAGCATATTCTGCAGTTTGTCCCCAACTGAATTACGATACAGAAGATGTTGAAGGAGACGAAAATAGTTGCCTTACTGTCAATGTCTTCACTCCAGATTTTAAAAGCAATGTTAGCTTTTATTTTCATATACATTTACAATGATAATACTAGATAAATTACAAGGAGTTATATGAAGCTTGAGCAACATAAACTATATATATAAACTATTTGGCATCATAGTAGAACCGCAACTACGTAATAAAACCAATTTGTGATTTAGCAATATCTTTTTATACATCTATATTTTCGGTTTTTTTTAGGTACAAAAGAAATTTCCCGTAGTGGTCTTTATTTCTGGGGGAAGTTTTCAATTTGAAGGTGGAAATACCTATAGTCCAGATTACTTACTGGAGGAGGAGCTAGTTTTAATTACCTTTAATTACAGGTAAGCAAATGTTATAGATAATTATTGATTATACATATACATAATATAATATAGTCACCTATTTTGAATTATTGAAGAAAACGACATGTTTAACGAAACGATACTATATAATAGATAAGATTTAGATATAAGTATTCAGTATGCACTGTGCATTCATGGACATGCATAGATGAATACATATGTGGCGTCAAAAATTTGTGTGCAAATATACATTCCTATTTTGCATTGATTTTTTTTTCAGGCTTGGAATTTTGGGATTTTTATCCAGTGGATCAGATGGCATAATTCAGGGAAATTTTGGTCTCAAAGATCAAAATCTTTTACTTAAGGTTCATTGTTCATTATTAGAATTGGTTAATGTATATAATTGACAAAACTAGGCATGAGACATCATAAATATATTGTGTCAAATATTTTTCAAGTGTCTTCTTTTTACAAATAGTGGGTACGAGAAAACATTGAAAATTTTAATGGGGATCCTGACAGAATTACTTTAATGGGATTAAGCTCCGGAGCTATTTCAGTGCATTTACATATGATGTCTCCAATGAGTCAAGGTTTTTATTTTATTCCCCATTAACCCAAAATAATATATCAATAGCTAGTATTATTGATTTTAATAACGAAAATTAATGCTTTGCAGGATTATTCCATCAAGCCATATCACACAGCGGAGTGGCATTTAGGTACGAATGTGTTAAATGTGTACAGAAGTTGTATATATACATTTTATATTCATATGTATATTTGTATGTACTTTTAGATACACGCATATTATTTGTTTTCATTATAATCAACATTTTGTCATCAGTTTGTAAGTACAGAGATTTATATAATTAAAAGTGTTTATATTTTGTTTATTGGATAGCCCCTGGGCAATTGTTAGAAAACCTGAGCTTCGTGTTGAAAAATTAGCTAAACTGACTAATTGTACGAGGGAAACTAATCAGCTCATTCGAGACTGTTTGCTACAAGTAAAATTCACCCAACTAGTCGAAAAACAGCCGGGATTCTCAGAATGGTAAGGTGGCAAGAAAATGTCTAGGTATTCATTCTAATGTATTTAATTATTTTAGTTATTGTGACTTATGATGACATTAATTTTAAAAAGGTACATCGATCCAATCGTCCCAGTCGGTCCGGTTATTGAAAAAGCTGGGGAAGATGAGATATTTCTACCAGACTTCCCATATCAACTTGTAAAACAAGGAAAATTCCAGAAAAATATCCCTTACATTATAGGAGTAAATAGCCGAGAAGGTACGATGGATATGTGTTTTTAACATATCTCCCATATCACCTACAAAATAAAAGTTTCTCAAAATTTGGAAAAATTACATTACATGACGTTGTATGTATTTTAACCATCATTTACTCTCTTCTAGGTCTTCTTCACTCCGCAGATATTGTTCATAATATGATTTTACGTCGTGTTATAAACACAGAATGGGAACGAGCAGCGCCTATAACTTTACTGTACAAATACACAACTTTTGATCATGATTCAACATCTAGATCCATTTTAGATTACTATTTTCAGGTACTTCGATACTTTTCACGTTTCACAAGTACAGGAGCAAGGACTTGTAAAAAATATTTCTATACCTATACATATACCTATACTTAATACACATACATGCTAAAATAATTTATAAGCATCATCTCTTGAATATTGAACTATTGATGCATTATTAAATCATATGTAGGGAGGTGATATAAATACTACAAATTTGGAAAATCTGACAAACATGTACTCTGACCGGTACTTCTTTCACGGAATACATCGTACGGCTAAAGCTCATCTTGAAAATGGGCATTCGGCTCCTATTTACTTGTATTATTTTGACCACGAAGGAGATAAAAGTGTCATTCATTTGAATGAACGGAATGCAGAAATTAAAGGTTCATCTTTTTAAAACAAAATTATGTATTAGGAAAGTTTAGTTGACAATGAAAATAATCAAGTTTAATATAAAAAATTTTTACTGAAAAATATTCTGTGTTATGTATTATTGTCGTAGGTCCATGCCACTATGACCAAGCACAGTATTTATTTAAAGTTGAAAACTTTGGTGAAATCAACGAAAGTCAACACGAGTTTGCAAAGAAATTCATAAAAACTTTATACAAATTCATTGAATCTGGGTGAGTAACAAAAATGCGAATATAAACTATTTAAACGCAGCATGATCAATGATTACGATAGATCGCAGTGATACAAAGCGCCTATTTAGTAAATACTAAATACTGTATAACGTATAATTTTCTGTAAACTTAGGATACACTCAGTGATAAATGATAAATATAATAATATGCTTATCTTTCTTTGACATATTACATAAAGTATACCTGGAGAACCGGAATGGAAAGCAGTGCAACTTGAGGATATTCAGGAAGATGGAGGCTCATTAAAGTACAACGTAATTGGAAGTAAAGTTGGGACAATAAATGAACCATTTACAGAGAGAGTAGCATTTTGGGATAGTTTATTTTTGTATGAATTAGAAAAGGAAATAGACTTGTCTTTTCTTGAAAAAATCACTAGTCTTAAAGAAGAAAAAGTTCCAAGTGAAAGTAATAGTAATGTCAAAACAGAATTGTAAAAAGATTTTTCAGTGAATCCAAATAAAATATTTTTGTCTAGAGTAACAATGCGTGCAAAGTATTTACTACTTACATAATATATTATCAATTATCAATTATATGCATATATGCATATATATATACTTCCAACAAAACTGCGTTTGAAGTTTTTATTTTTGTATTTGGAAAATCATAAATTATGCCTGTGAACTGTGAAAGAGTTTTGTGTATTGGAACTGGTTTATTATATAATCATATCACCAGGTAACTATCTACATATATGTACGACGACATTATATGTTGTTTTATACATTACAAACTACAAAGTTCAATAAATGCCTCTGAAATTTATCCTTATTTTGCCTTTTTTTACATTGTAAATAGTAATCATTATCTCTGTTATTGTTGTCAGTTTGGTACAAAAACCTTTGTTTAAATTGCCAATCCGGGTTTTTAGGCATAGTATATATTATATAATAGGTATATGTGCGTAAAAAATCGATTGTACATTATCCAATATTAGTAAAAAGGGTATCAGGAGTAATCAGTAGATTTTGATCGGAAAATGATGTATTTTTGGTGTTCACCTGAATAAACACTGTCCTAAATATATCCGTAATAATGCATGGTGACCCGTGCAATCTCATTGCGACATATTGCTGTACGCAAAACGTTGAATCCTACCATATTAGATTTCTATCGCTGGATTACAATAATTACATATGATTGTTTAAAGTGGATACGTGTATAACATGAATAACATAATAACATGAATAATTCAATGTTGAATCACGAAGATTCTATGTAATAGAATCATAACTATAACTCATTTAATCTTAAGTTACCTCAAAAAAACCCACATTGAGACACATTGATATTATATATAATGTTTATCTAATAAAACCCCACGAGACAGTAAAAGAATAAATACACACAAGTAGGTGGAATTAAGCCATATCAAAATGTGTACCATTTGTTAAATATTTAAGTTTGAACTACGTAATTAGTTGATTTTAATATTGTGTACTCATCTATCACATTATCACAAATGGTTGTATATTAATATACGTAGTTGACAATAATAATTATACTGAGACCACAAGTATTTATTTGCAACCTCAATTTTTTTTTATGAATTTATGCGAATCATCTGTGTAAGATATATAATATATATGGCTCACACATAATATTGGATATTGCTTTGTCAATATCAATATAGTCAATAAACAGTAAACATTGAATTTTTTGAAAACCTTGAAGTGTTGACATCATAAAAAGTGAGATGCATCTGTGTTAATCCCTTTAACTATCTGTGGTCGTGTTTCACAGACAATTATAGTTGAATTACATACTTTTATTCCTTGAATCACATGTACACTCAGGTTATGTGTAGCATATTATATATTATATTTCACTATATTTTGGCATTTTAATAGATCATAATTTTGACTTAAATTTGAATGAAGGCTTTCCTAATATCTCCTGATACTTGGATTGAATTGACACTTGAATTGTAGGAAAAATGTGTGTGCGTCATTATTTTAATACACCCCTACTACATCCTCCCTTCTTTCGTACTCATATGCTTAAATAATAGTCATTACTCTCATTACCCATTCACACACCACATTTTCTATTTTAGTGAGTTCAACGAATAGAAATTTTGTGCTGGTGAAATTACAGATAGATCTTTGAAACGTAGTACCGAAATTCCAAAAACAAAATTTACCATTTTTTTCAATCAGTCGTAGTAGTATTTAAGTACGTATAGTAATATGAAAATTAAGTGCAGAATCACATTGTTAAATTATCAACAAAGTGCAAAGACTTGCTAAATACTGCAGTCTAATATTTATTTACATTCCACCTCTACAAAGTGCGTGCGTGTATTCTTCATTGTTTTTTTTGCGTTTGAATATGAGACTGAAAAACATCCAGTATACAAGACATGTAGCTATATACATGCATACTCACACAATACAACGTATTATATTATGTACACTGTGTGAATAATTATACATGGAATAATTAGTTCTCTGTACACTGTACACGGTCACATATATCTACAAAACATATATTATAATCGTAGGCTTATATGTACATGTATACATGAGAGAAAACAACACGATAGAAAAAGAATTATTACAGAAAGAATCTTGAATCCTCTTTTTTCCTTTCATTCAGTGCATAGATACGAATGCATGTATGCACATTGCATATTTTAATATTCTGAAATTTTATTATACATTCTAATGTTTGCACAATATTTTCATAAAGAGTCTCGAGTCTCAAGTCTCAAATCATAATAACAATAATATAGATTTAGTGAAGCTTCTATATATCTATTCTTA
>JAQGBH010006549.1:0-12313 GCA_034698265.1 Sminthurinus aureus | reverse complement strand
AATACGAAATTCAGGGGAAGGGGTAACTCAGGAGCTAGAAAAGTGCTTTTGAAATTGACACCCGAATAAAATAGGGGCTTCGGGAAGGAGACGACCAACCCAAAGTTGTTGAGGTTTTTTTCGATAAGTTCAGTAAAAGAAAATGGTGAATTGTAAATCTTCAAAGTAAGCAAGTTTTTCAAATTGTCAAGTCAATCTGTTCATCTTTGAAAAATTGAGTTTTAGTCATAATTTTGAACCAAAACTCAATTTTTATGTGGCCAGCGGCCACATGGGTTTATACTTGTTATTTATAAAATGCAAGCTTACAGTATGTGCAGTGCATAACCACCCGTTGACTAGTTATGATAATTATTCACATAAAAGTAAAATATATTGTCTTATATAAACTAGAAATTACAGGATAAATAATCTTCTTTACAAAAGCGATAATAAAATAAGTAGTCAACTTGTTTGGTACAAGATTTTTTGGAATCATCACCGTCATCACTAATAACTATATAAATATATTAAAAAGAACCAACAGAAGCTCAGTTCATCATTATGCAGGATTAAGTAATCGAGCAATGGATTTTATGCATTCAATTTGTGTTTCTGGGTGGGTTTTATTATAACTTGTAATAAAGCATTCAGTACAGAAATGAATTGCATATAACTTTTTTATAATTTCTAAAGTGTACATTGTACATAGTACATAGTAATGCAGAAAGATGCTCTACAACTTTTTACATAACTTTATATGACTTGTAGCTGAGATGCAATTTTTTACTGTCCCTCTCTTTTTATACTTTAATTCTCACACATTTGAATTTTTCTGTCTGATTCTGGTTTCTGGTTTCTGATTCATCATCAACATTTGACATCAGAGTGTATTCTTAATTCCCATTTCACGGAAATAAAACGTAGTGCACCAGATATTGCACAAATTTTCTAAGAAGTTCATGTTCCCTTCGTAAATATTTTGTAACTTAAATCGTTTTTATGTATCAATCACGTAATAAATGTCATTTTTCGTACCAATTTTGGCAGTGCACATATAATATTATATCATTATGTATTACATTTTAAACTATAAAAGCAAATGGATGTGCAAGTAAATATGTTCAGTGCAAATTGCAAATGCAGTTTGGACGCGGTATTCATACTAATTACTCAACTTTATTACTTTTACAACATAGTAAGCGCTATTTACTTCTCCATCATGTTTTTGCATCGTAACGTACTAGATACTAGATACGCACAGTCAAAATTTAGTTTAAATAGATTCAAAGTGCTTTTGGTGCATTATTGAAAAGTCCTGAAAGAGTTCTGAATGCATCAAAAATTAAATTCACAACTTTTTTTGCAGTGACTATACACAGTTTCAATTTCATTGTTAATGAGTTTTGCAAAAAATCAAACATTCATTTCTATCATGAGTGCAAATTGTAAATATTGTGTAGCATATAGAGTTTACTATCTCTCTGTTCTTTGTACATTGTACATTTTAAGTTATAAAACTAGTAAAATTCTTGTCCGTGTTCTACTGCTTTGTGAGCTGTCCACACTCAGCACAATACACATGAATAAAGTAATAAGCAAAAGATAATGCTCAATAAATACCAACGATGAAATGGAATGAAATTCTTATGCACAAACTCTTGAAAACGCATTGTGTGTTCACCGTGTAACTACTACTACTACTTATCATGGCAGATTACTTATGCTTGTGCATTGTGAATGGGTGTCATCATCTCCGTGGATCTTACCATCGTAAACTGTACGCTGTACGTACAAATTGTGAAGAGTATTATGTAGTAAATGATGTGTAGAGTTTACATGACTAATTAATTATATTATTATATTTTGATGATAATAATTGCCAATAATTCTCAATGAAAGCAATAAACAAAGTTGTTTTTCTACAGTCAGCAGTAAAAAAACAAAGGGTCATTTTGGATTTTGGAATCTAAAATTGTTAATTAGTCGTAAATCATAAATAACAAAATACAAACTAAATGTATAAAAATACATGCATATGTATGGCACTGAATATCAAGTGACATTGTGAAGAGTCTTTAGATCCCTGGTGAAGGAGTTCCATTGACAAGAAAAAAACAACAACAACAAAAACAACCTTGAGAATATGAAATTTATTCTAAAGGAATGCCTAGTAGATTAAAAATCAAATGTACAATATTAAATGTATTGTAACTGTTGTTGACATTCCAGCGTGTAAACATTATGCACTATGTTGTTGTTGTATTATTAAGGACGCCTGTATTTTCTGTTATCTGTTGTCTGATGTTTCGAAACATGATACACACCTCGCCAATCCAATCCAATCCAAACTTCATAATAAGGAATGTATTATGTATGCAAAATACAAAGGTTTACTCAATTTGTATGCGTGTATAGTGTGTTTGTATGTACATAAAATGCAATGTACATTCCTTAAAAATTGCCATTTTGGATAGAAACTGTAAATCAACTAAGTTGTTAATTCTTAACAACGAAAACAACAAATTACTGCTTACTTACTACTACTTCTACTACTGCAACCGCCAAAAATATTATGTGTTTAATAATGAAAAATATTTAGACTTCATAAGAGACATGATATTTACATTCAAAATGCATAACGCACACGCAGGAGTAGCTAAAGACTATTTACCTTCTGTAAATTCATTAACAAGTATCATAATCATTAACTTATTTTCATAACCTCTTTCTACTAGATTATTAGCTATTAGCCTTCTGTATTCAGTTCAAATCACTGCACTGTATTCGCCTATGTCAAATTTAAACAGTTTATAGATATTAGATAAGTGACAGTGAAAAAGAAAGTAAATTGTCCTGATTCAAACCACAAGTAACTACTACTGAATAATGTATACTGCTTGCTGCATTAATTGTGGTGAACGGAGAACGGTGGAATGAACTACAAACTGTGCCTCTACTGCTAATACTTTGTGCGGACTGCTAAAAATGCATAAACATCAGTTTGTGCGTGCATGCATAATGCATGTGCAATTTGTGCAATCTGTTTACAATTTTGATTGCCTATAGCCCAAAGCTAGCTGAAGAGTCTACGCAGTTTACGTGTTACATAATATAATGTACAATTCGAGAGCACAAGACAAGTTTCGACGGTCAAGTTTACATTTAATTAATCAGATAGTGTGAAAAATATCACACTTTACGATTCGTATTTCGTGTGATTTGTAGAACAACCAATATATTATTATGTAACTTGAAACTTGAACTTCAAATCAGTTTTGTATTCAAATAGCACTTTACATTTGATATTTTTAGGGGTCTATGGTATAACTGATAACAGTGTTTCAATTTTATAAAGACAAAAGCAACAACAATTATTCTTATTATTGTGATCTATTATGAAACGTTGTTTAAATGTGTGTGTGTACTTACCAATAATAAAGTCAAATGTGTCCTGTGTATCACCATAAGTTGCTCGAAAACGATCACTAACCATATCCATATTGTTCCTGTAATTTTTCAAATTTATTTGCTTAACTTTAATTTCAACTTTAGCCTCAATTTTGAACAACGGAAACGGTTACATTTTGATTTGACTGGTTGCTTAAGACTGAAGACTCAAGAAATGACATACCATGCCATAATGTAAGTTGACAATGCGCCGATGAACCCATACATTATCGTAGGAAACCAACTGTAGAGTCCATTGAAACCTCTCTGAAACTGCTGCAGAGTATTCAGGTCTATTTGTGGAGCCATTTTTCTGGATTCTGGATACTTTAAAAATAGCACTCTTATTTAAAAATTTTTATTGGATATCACTCAGCAATAATAATTAACAATAATAAAGCACGTGTTGGACGAAAACAGTTTTGAAGGAAAATAATCCGAATTTTTATTTAGTACTGCGGATTTCCAATTCAATCTAAATTCAATTTTTTTATCACTTGGAACTTGGAACTTGGAGCTACTGAATGCACAAAGTAATCCACATATTTCACTGTTGGCACTGATTTATTTAATTAGTAATGCTTTTTTCGTATTTCAGGTGTGATGTTTCAGACTTCAGACTCTTGATGTGTCAAGAGAGTGAGAGTGAGCACACGACTGATTTCAAGCAGTGACCGTACATTAAGTTTAATGTACAGAAAGTGACAAAGGTCAGTATTCCTTGTCTTTGGTCTTTTGATTGAGAAGCACTTACAACTAATAACTAAGTACTCGTGACTATTATGTTTCAGATGTTCAGTTCTTACTATTCATTGGTCACTGCTTAATAGTGTTTGCAGTTATTGTTGTCTCAATCACTACAAATTATAACACTGTCGTATATGTACTTACGGCATGCAGTCCCCCCACCATCACTCATTCATTCACTCACTTACTTTATCCACCTTAAACTGTTGATTGTTGATGCATGTACAATGTACCATGTACATATGTATTTATGCAGTGGATATTTAGCTGTACTACAGATACTGATATATATTAAAAAATAGTGTGTCCTGAATCCTGAAGCTCGTGCTCAAAGCTCACAGTATTTTGTCTATAAAAAATAACATTTGAGGAAAATGATATAAAAAACAAAGTCATGTGCACAAAGTACACAGTACAATACAAATGAAGACGAAAGGAATCATTATTATCTATGTCTATCTTTTTAGAAATGGCATTAGATTTGTTTTGTTTTTTGCTTGATACTAGATAGTGAATGATTTTGTATCACATTTACCATTTACTCTGCCTTTATTTTTTTTACAGTTTTCCCTGTCAAGTCTTCTTCTTCTTCTTTGTCTTTTTCTTTTACTTCTTATTTGTCCTTTAAACTGACACTTCAGTGAGAGAATATATTGGAATTTTTGTACATATAATACTTAATACATAATATGAGTGTTTGTTGTTTATTTGTATGCGTTTATATTTTATATGCGAAAGGTCAATAAAAGTACAGGGATGGAAGAACGCATGAATCCATGATATATAGAAATAGGCTTTATATGAAAACTAAAAACTCTATACGGTAATGATGATTTTAACCATGAATTAATTCAAGTATACATACAATCAAAGGATAAAAAGTTTAATATAATAAAGTTGTTTAAGACTTTCATGTGTTGTGTTTGTGTTGGTATATCATTTGTATTATATGTATCAAGTTTCTTGTTGTGTCGGTATTTAAAGGGAAATGTCTTGATATTCGATATACATGTGCACTATATGCATCATATAAATAATAAGTACGTACATGGATTTATACTTTCAATTTCATATTCATTTACCTTTTCATGCATTAAATGTGCAGTAATAGAAAAATGATTTGCCCCTGCCATGTGAAAAACATATTATATAGCCGCTTGTGCTCCGTATTTTTTGCCTTCTACCGCATGGCTGTAAAAGTGGTGAGAATGCAACCATTTGAAGCTTGGTTTGTGTGAATGGAGAATGCTATGAAATAGTAGTAATAATATTTAATTATTATTTACTATATGTGATTATATAAGTGTCTTTTTTTCTCACATACATATGCTGTAGTTTCCAAGTTCCAAGCACTAAAAACTCAGTACATAATTCTCTATTTTGTGAAGAGACTCCTTCTTTCCTTCTTAGTTTTACATTGTAGTATGTAGGCTTTTAAAGTGATGCACAGCAATGTGGAATGTGGGTAATAACTTCTCAAATGACGGTAAAAAAATCTTTTTGTTTTTTGTTTACATACAGCAAAACACAAGACACGCTTCTACATTCTACATATACGTATATCGTGTGAAAACTTTGCATGCACTTTGATTCATTTTGATGTGTACATTACACATTAATACATGTCTGACGTTAGTGAGCATTGAACATGCTGGCGCTCATGTTTATTTATGCAATCACAAATCACAAATTACAATTTTTTGAGTCTCCAGTCCTTCCTCGAAATTAAATGTCCAAAAAACTCACGACAAATTTTAGTACTGTAGAATCTTTTGTCTCTTTGCTTCCCAAGGGTTTTTTCCACAAAAAAATTACAAAGTGAAGGAAGGACAGTTTGGCGTTTACGTAAAAAGCAAAAAAATTTGCATGGTGAATTGTGATTTTAGTTTTTTACTTTTCCTACACTTTGGCCAAGTTTTCGTCATTCGTCATAATATAAAACGTTCCATAAAAAGTAGAGTCAAAAGTAAAATGGGAAAATGGAGAAAAAATCAGGAGTGAGCAGTAGATATAATAATTAACACACATTTTATAAAACTGACAAGTGATAAGTGGCCCTGTAATGTTTGAATGTTTGATTGAGGAGTTTAATTTCAAATTAATAATACATTATGGTTTATGGTCGGAGAGTTAAGGACAGTTTTTTTTGGCAATTTTCTAGAATGCTTACAAAAACTACAAAACAATAATCATTAAATACAGTGTTGAGCGTAGAGTGTAGATTGTATATATTATGCTGTGTATTAAGATGTATTGAATTCCTCTCTTTTCTCCTTGCCATATAACTTACTTTGGTCATGTAATGATTCCCTCGAGAAAGATGGTGAAAAAAATTCCGGCAACAGTAAGGATAAGAGAAGTACAAATGACAAATGAGAAATGAGGAAAAACTTTTTATAACTATGAAGTATATAAACTATAAAAGTATGTAGACGATAGACGAGATATGTAATTCTTAAGTATGGATATAAAGCAAAAGACTTGACTTTGACATATATTTTTGATGAAGTTACAAGTACATAGATAATATTTACGCAAATTTTTGAAATGTATCAAGTATCAAGTTCAATTGTATTATTATGAAACAGAGCCTCTTCATAATTATAGACTGAAACAAAATGGGATACAAATATGACAATAGTCAGGAACATTGCTGTATGGAGATTGGAGATTGGAGATGAACATCGACTCATCATATTATATAGATAGGAGATCGCTTTATGCGTTGAGAAAAAGGAATTCACACTTCAGTGGTAATTACTAATTACTGTAAACAATAGCTTGCATCTAAATATTATGTTCGAGCATGATATATCTTACACATGGGCATATGCACAACACACAACCTTCCTTCCTTGTAATTGGTATGTAATGAAAAGTGTTCTAGTTGCAAATTGGAAGTTGTGTGAGAAGTTTAAAGTTTAACGTGTTAATTAAAACGACATTTCGTAAACCGTATGCGTATCATTGAAAATAAATACTAGACCACAATGGTGGGAAATGTTTCCGGCAATATTTCTGAAACTGCAATTGAGCACCAGTATATTGCTTTGGATGAAATCATCCAAAATATCCATTAAAAATGTATTTGCAGATCTGTTTTGACTTTTAAAACGAGACGTGCACTAATGTTGAAGAGCAAATTTTGGAATTCAATTTATTTTGCAAAGTTATATGTGTAAACATTTTGTAGATTGCAGATCATCAATCATCAATCACAAATCACAAAATTTTGGTAACAGGTAACAGGTAAAAGTTAATAAAATAAATAATAAATGCTAATAAATTAATATTTGAATAATTTCATTGATGGTTCCTTGGGTTGTGTCAAAATGGTTCCATTATTTTAAGGCATAGCTCGAGTACGGTCTAACCAATCTCTGTACTTGTCAACTCTAGTGTAAACCTTTAAAGAGATCAAAGAATTATGTTACGTCAATCAATTTTCGTCATTTTTTATTTCACTGTCATTCATATTTTATATGTATGCAAATAATTTTATTTTAAAACTTACACCAGGATAACGCCCACAGCCAATACCCTATACATTTTCAAATAAATATACGACATTTCATTAAAAAAAGAGTCAAAAAATAAATATTCATCAATAACCATACCTTATACACATGAAAGTGTAATTGATCAAAATTTTAACATGTAAACATATTTATTCTCTTTGGATTATGGTTGCATTTTTATCTTGTACTTACCCAACTGACAATTCCTATAAATGAAATGCAATAAAATCCATAATATTTAAAATAAATGTGCATATAATTCAATAATAGTGTATTTAAAATTGTTGTAATTTGTTATTATGTGTTACTAATTGTTTTAAACACTACAATAAAAGTGTTGGCCATAAAAAATAAAAGTATTTATGATACCTATCTGTTCATATCTTAAATCGTAGCTTGGGCTGGATCGGATAAGTGGTCCTCCAGAATCTAAATTATATTTGAAAGTAGATTTTAGTTTTGAGATTTAAATTTTAAATGCCCTAATAAAAACTGATTTAGAAAATAACATCAATTTTGCTAACCTCCTTGGCAAGCATCACGGCCACTGGAATCGCCTCCAGCACAAACCATACCAGTAGTTATTCCTGCAGGGCTGTAACTACCATATTTGGTGTTACAAGCAGAATTTGTCCAAAGATGAAGTTCAACTTCCTGGAGTCTAGCAGATTGTGGACGACTCTCACCAAGTTTTCCCCATCCAGATAATTTGGCTTTGCTTGATCCTGTGAAAACAAAATTGAAATTTTTTTATGGTTTGCGATATTTGGTTATCTATTTATGCTTGATAAAATGTGTTTGTTCTATTATCTAACCGTCATCGTATGCAGGGATGCCCGAGGACAAACAAACTGGTTGAATTTTTTTGGTAAAGGCAGGGACCTCTTTACTAAGTCTCAGTACAGCAATGTCATGATGCTAAATTTTATAAATTAAGCCCAATTTATTTAATCAGATTAAAATAATGATTATTGAAAATTCAAACCATTTGGTAATTTTGTGTTGGTTCCTTTACCAGTTTTTGCATGCTAAATCCTTTGTTGTAGTAAATTCTGGACACTGTATAAGTCTGTCTGTCAGATTCTGCTGGAAGAGTCACGTCATGAGCTCCCAAGTAAATTCTCAGATTTGAAATGTCAGTAGAGGTCATGTGTGACACGCTATTTTTAAATATAAAATAAATAAAGCACTGATTATACATCTAGGTTTTTAAATCAAGTGCATAATGTATAATGTAAAACATTGTAGGATAAAAATGTTTTATGTGTAGGTTACCAATGAGCTGCAGTCAGTCTAAAGGAATATGATAAAAAAACATTATATTAATATCTCAAGACATTCTTTTGGAAACATTAGTAAATTATGTACGATAATTAGAGTGAACATCTTCACTTACACATGTCTTGAATCAATGAGAGAGCCACCACAGAATTGTCGCCCTCTGGTCATCAAAGCAGCCATCCAAGGAAAGGAACCAGCAACAGCAGTTTGACCTAAGGCGTGGAAAGAATCAAAAAAGGTCAACAACTATCATGATATTAATTAAATTCATTGCACTATTAAACTTTAAAGGCAAAGATTCTCACCTTGGACAACCTTCTTAATACCACAGTCAGGAAGCCTGACATTGCTGGCTACAGGTGGTTTATTTGGGGGTAAAGCTGGATACCTCTGTGGTCCAGCCTTATACAATGTTGGACAACATACAATATTTTCCTGTAAATCTACAACAAATCCGTAATTAACATTAACAGTCTACGTCTGTCTCAGAGAGGGAGGAAAAATCAAACTATATTTTAAAATAAATTGTATTCCACAAAGTTTAGTTTTGAATATATTCAAGACTCACCTTTTTGACTACTGGAGCATGGTCCAGAAGCAAGAAGGAGTTCTTCAGCCAAAGCATAATTAGTAATGTTACGAAGTCCATTCTCAAAGCCACGAGTGTACAGTACGGGATAACACTGAATATTTCGCCGAAAAATAAAACAATGTAATCATGAAATTGAAAATTGAATCAAATTTTCAGGATTCAGTTTTATTGAGTTTTTACATGCTAGAATATACTGACTACGTACCTGCTCCAAAGATGCACAAATACCGGGTTCACCAGCGGGTGTTTGACATTGTGGTGCTTCACTTCGAATAATTTGTTGATAATCAGTCACATAGTAGAAAGGTAATGGCAGGTAACTCTGTCGTTTTAGACGTGGAGTTTCTTGAATTTTTGCATCTACAAAATAAAAACAAATGTATTTTAGTCCACTTTTTCGAGCTGTTTTTTAAACTGAAATAAAATAAAAAAACTAAATAATAAAGTATTGATGTCAGTATTTTATATGTAGATATTTTCACACACCTTCAGAATCTACAATTATGATATCGTTGTATTCATATTTGGTAGCAATAGCACTGAGAACAAAGTTGGATGCTAAAACTACCAGGAGAATGAATGTCGGCTTAACATATAATGGATTAGCCATTGTAATCAAGTTCAGGTACAATGTAATTTTCTAAGTTCTGATCTTACCATAGATCAGTCTGGAACAAGACTGAGTTTCAACTTGCGGTAGTACACTCGATTTATACATAGAAGACACAAGACTAAAGTTCATCTCTAAATTTGTACTTGAGACATATTGAGAGGTTCAAAGATTGAGTCAATGGTAACATTAGTATTTTTTTCGTACTACTATAATTGTACGCATCTCTATAGAATATATTATTATTTATCTTTATATGTCTATACGTAGAATATTGAATGATATTTCACGGTAAATTCCAGGCAGGATTGAAGGTTGAAGTCTGGGGTTTAAGGTTTAACTATTGTGCATTACACAAAAGATTGTATATTGTACATTGTTACGTATTACGTACTATGTAATACATAATACAAAAATATTAATATGGAAGATGATAAAAAATGGGAAGATGCCACATAATAACATATCTATGTATTACACATATGCGTATAGGTTCATCTGATTGTTGTTGAGTATTGTTGGCAGATTTGTTAGGTCATTCCTCGTTCTCATTTTCCATGTACTTTTAATTAAAAACAAGTTCTACTAGTCGGTCTCTCTCTCTCTCTCTCTCTCTCTTTCACTCAATATCTTTTGCTTCTTTATTTACATTCATCTACATTGCCCATTCCATCATGTAAGACTTAGTTATAAAACATCTGTAATATTTTATATTTTTGATATTTGATAACATAATCGCCTGTGGACGAGGTGTCTTCTTGTCATCTAAGTTATTTGAACAGACACCTCGATTCTTTTTCGCTCACTCGCTCACTGTTAAATATATTCTTCTTCGGTTCATCAAACTCTTTTTGCATATAATTCCTTTTTCTGTATCATCACACACTTGCTCTCTCTCTCTCACTCTCTTTCTTTCTTTCGTATGTATAGGTACTTTAATCACTTCAGTCAATATTCATGTTAGATATTATGTATCATATGTATCTACACTTTTTGATTGCTTCAGGACAAATGGCAGACGCAATGACTTACACGAATATGGGCATACAAGTTCTATTATACAACTGAAGACAAAGAACGTGTCAGGTGTAAAGGGGAGGTTATGAATTACTTACGAGAAAGGTAAAGGTTAATCAATCATAATAGTATGGAGCATAGAAAAATAGAGAATAGACAATAGAGAGCCAATCTGATATCTGATCCATAGGAGCAATCCAAAAAACATTGTATATACATTTCCGATACTTATGTTTTTCACGCTTGATACCGATTGTTTCTTGAAATAATGATGTTTTTTTGCACACTTGTGTTTTTTATATGCATGGGATTACCTATGCGGTATTAAATATGCCTTCACAGCCCCAGTATACTATACATATCAACAGTGATACGTGGAGAAAAACAAACAACCAGACAAAAAATGTATGAATACAAAGCAAAGTTATGAATTTGCATTTGTAAGGATCAAAAAGCATATATTGCAAATTTTTTTAAGTTACAGTCTCTAAAATACTGTTATTTGCATATGAAAAAAACGTAATACATACGGGCACAAACAAACCTATTGGCAAAAACACAATAACATTTTTTTTCGACCTGTTTTATCTGCTTATGCCTTATGTTTTTACAGATTTCATACAATATGTCAATCAAATGAATAAGAAGGAACGAGAACAAAACGATAGAAGCCACAGGGTAATAAAGTAGTCATTAAACAAATGAAGTGAACTGTACTTGTGTGTATAATATGTATATGTATACATATCTACTATTATTTATTATGTGTACGAAACTCTGTAGTACACAAAAATTATGTTGTATACCTACAGATTTTTGCACACAAGAAAAGATATATAGAGTACATCCATTTTATGATTTAAATCTATCTATATGGAATCATCCAACGGGTATTATTATTAAAGGTTAAAGGTAACTAACACAAGATGAATCAAGGTTATTTCTATAGTTCTTCTCGCCGATAGCTATGTATGTGAGTGTGTTTATCACACTATGTTTATTTGAACATTGAATATTTCAGGTGTCATCTAAACAAGGATCAGAAACATTCACTATGTAAATGTTTTTTGCAGCTCACTCCATCTCTCAAATCTTTCTTTCGTACTAGTACAAAAAGAG
>JAQGBH010006548.1:0-12314 GCA_034698265.1 Sminthurinus aureus | reverse complement strand
CTTCCGGAGCCTAAAGCATTTATGCTTTGTAGGCGATATAAAATCCTCACGGAGGGAGGATTTTTAACTTTATTACACTAATATTTTAAACAACAAAGAAATACGGAAAATCTTTTCTTACCCCACGGAATACCACAACAGCGCAGTAAAGTAAATTCCGTAAAAAGTCAATCGCATTCCATAAATTAGACACATAGGTGAGTAAACCATCTTTGAAAAGCTCCCGTGTTTCTTCCATGATAAAGCCCAAAACATATGCTGTGACGAAGAGCTCAAGGTATTGCGGAGGATTGCCTAAATATATATATCATGAAAAATCAGGAGAATGTTGGAATTTGTAAGTACCTTTCTCATTTTCTTTATTTGATCCGAGCTAAAGTGTAAATTTTCCTGTAAATGTTCATTACCTCTTTGTCGTTTTCGGATTACAAAGTCCTTTCCAGTTTCTGTACCCACTATTCCATTTTTCATTTCCTCAAAGTAATCCAGTAATGATGTCTCTACTCTCTGAGACACCAGAATGAGAAGTAATAGGAAGAACAAGTAGGAAGAAGCATGTGTGAGAAATTTCATAAATGGTTTCCGCATTTGTTTTGCAATAGCACTTTTTGGCAGGAGCATGTACCAACAGCAATACCTTTTTTAAAAAAATAACAAAAACATGTATGTGTAAGAAATATTATTTTTGACCTCATGTTTTTTTAGTTACTGTTGAAAATGACAGATACGTAATAAGTAATTAGTCTTACAAAGGAAATAATACTACAATACGAAGAATTTCCATGCCTGTAAGCCATAAGAGAATGATAATTATTTCAATAATTTTTATTCTTAAAATCCTATGAATAGCTTTGATTTTGATGTGTATTTTCATTCAATTTTAATGCAAAAGTTTTTTAACTTACATTTTCCAATAGTAGACTTTTGTCGAAATCCAGGAAGTCCATTATACCACATAGCTGCCTACAAAAATATTTACAAAAGTTTCAAGTTCAATTTAGACAGTAGTTTTAGACGATTAAAATCAGATAATGCATTATTCAATGTTCAATGTAAAAAATAGAAACCAGCAGTTGTTGAACCCATGGATGTGCAACAAACTGAAAACAAACAAATGGACACATCAAATTAAACCAACTAAATTTAACCAGGAGCTTTTTATGTATTGACTTTAGTGTTGTCTAATATTATAAAATATATTATGGCAGTTTACTTTTTTCTGCTTGTACTTAATAGCCATACGCAATCGTGCCAATCCACATTCATGTTTATCGGCTTCTGCCTCAAATCCATTGTCAAGTCCATTATCTTCTTTCATAATACGGGGATCATAATTCAACATGACTTTTAATTCATGCGTCGTCCGAGTCTTGTCAAGGAGAGCAACAGCAAATTCTTGGGATCGTTTTCTTAGTTCTAAGTACTCAGATCTAAATTCATTCTCTGTGACGGACAATTGTTTCAACTCCCAAGAGAGCTGTAAACATCATAATATAAAATGGAGAGGTCAATAACAAATAACATGATGAACTTGTGCTAGGATGAAAACATTATCTCTCTTTTTGATTTACAGTTTTGAATTTCCTATTTTGGGAATTATGTAAATTATTTACCGTGATGGAAGTGAGAAGAGGGTCAGTGGAAGTTAAAGCAATGAGGGAGGGAGAGCTGAGTGCCTTGTAGCTATTTATTCTAGATGCGGAATGTCGCAAAGAGTCCTCTCGAACTCCGTGTGCACATTCTTCACAGGTACATCTGTTTTAAAAATAATCTTTATTGTTTCATTTAATTCAATATTAATTCACCTTATTTAAACGTTAAACGTCGATGTACACTTTAAGCAAATTTCAAGGCATTAAAAAATATTGGAGTAAAAATGGTTTTAATCTTACTTAATATCATGGGGCATTGGTATGGTGGCGCCTTAAGTATTTCCAAATAAATTATTAGTCATGCATAAAAGTCAGGAGTTATTATTAATCCATAATCATCATAAATCATAATGTAAATAAAATATGAAAACAGGAAAAAATTAAAAACATCAAGATTTCAAAATTCATACCTCGATCGAGTAAAATCTTTAAAATTTCATAATTATTACGATGGGATGCTAGTATTAAGGGCGTGATCTCTGGAGTGAAAGTTGCTGTGTCTTTGTCTACGCTCTGCCAGCTCTGTGAAAGCACAAGAGAAAGAGTACACGTTATAAACGATACATTATACATTATATCTACATACGTACAAAAAGCGTTACTTTTCAATGGAAAAAGCACAAATTTGAGAGCAAAAATTAGAATGATTTAAAACTTACATACGGGTCTCCTTCTTTATGTGTTATTTCTTCATAATCCAGTAAAAGTTCCACAGCTTCTACAAATTCCTTGTCAATGGCATGTAGGAGGGAATCTTGCGTTTTGACACCAAGTACCACCAATAACTCCACCATTGCTAAATGTTGTGCCTTTTTTTTATACATATTTTTTTATATATTTTTAAATACTTGATATTAACTCGGAAGGAATTAAAGTGAGTTTTGAATTGTAATTAACTTGTTTCTTGTAGTGTATTTATTTATTTATAACCTCTATTGCCATTAAAAGTGCACCTCGTCCCAGTGGATCTTGACAATTTATATCAATACTCCCATCTTTGATGTGTTGACTCCTCTGAATCATCCTGTTGAACAATAAACACAATAAAAGTCAAGTTTGATTCTTGATGATGTGAGATGTTTTGAATTTTCTTGAATGTACAACATATTTCCTGATTAATGCTTTACAATGATTTATTTAATATTTACCGTTTGACAGAAGCCAAATCTCCTCGATCCACAGCTAGTAAATATTTCTTTTCTTCAGCTGTCAAAGTCTTTGGTAGTCGAGGCATCTTGACGCTATTAGATCTGTCAAACGGCGTCTTAACTCGACCCTAAGTGGTAAATACGTATGATGGAAATCATTGCTCATTGCTCATTACTTGCTTTTATGCATTATTTCATACAGTAAAGGTGAAATTCTGCACACACTTAATCAGTATCCATAATTGCAAAACTATGACCTTCAAATAATTTGTACTAGTCGGTCAGTCAAAACATATGAAAATAACAAATGAAATGATACTGACAACTGACAATGACAAGTATAAGAAAAACATTGACATACAGAGATAAAGAGAGAGTAAGAACTAGGCTAATGAGCATGTCTTTAAGATTTGTTATCATCTAAATTCTAACTGCTTATGTGCATAAATATACGTGTATCAATGTATTAGTAGTTTATGGTACATGGTCAGTGGTCACACATAATCCAATTAACTGGAAAAAGACAGGTTTCATTGGGACACGAAATGTATACTCATACTTAAATATAGCTAGAACGTAACATTTAATCTGAAACTTCAAGTTATACGGCTTCAGCATGGATTCTTTGTTCTTTGTGCATTTATACCTACATATTTTAACACTGATAATTATTGCGATACAGGAATTATACATGTGTCATATAAGAAAAGGTAGATTTTTGCAAAAACATTCATTTAGTCTTTAAATCAATCCAATATTATATACACATGAATACAACAATGATTCGTACAAAATATTCATTCTGTGATATACAATGATATTGACTATTGGCATATTCACGTATTTCACATTGTATTTACTTGTATGTATCTCGTCAAATAGGATTTATGAATTACGTTTACCTCATTTCATGACGTACGACCAAAGAGCAAAAGTTTGAATGAAATGGGATTTTTGAAAACGTGCGACTTGGGAAATTAAATTACATCAGTGCTTGTTCTAAAATTAATTGTGAGTGCTAATGCTGTTACATTTAAATGCAAGAAAACAAGTCTCTGAAATCTGGAAACGATTTGCAGTTTGAATTTTAAGTAAATGATTAAAAATTTGCAAGAGGTAAGTAAAGGAAAAATTGACTAGAATATTAGAGATGTTTTATACATATTCAAATGTAGAACAAAGCGTACAGAAGAATACTCAATTTCATAATACTCCATATACACATTTCTCTATATGAGAAATTCATGACGTCCTTATTTATATATAACAAAAGTTGAAAGTTTCCTTACCTCTTCCGCGATAGAGTTTTCACAAGGATTACTTTTTGTAGTCATCTTGAGACTATTTTCAGTCAAACCTTCTTTACACAATTGTTATGTTATATCCAAAGATAATTATTTTTATACTTTCTTTTGAAACTCACCAGTAACTCTAAAGGTCATAAACTAAATGTTATTTTGAATGCGTGTATTATACTTTTGCATTTTTGCATTCGTAGAACAGTAGAACAATTTTTCAAAAAACGAAACAAAAAACAATGAAGTGATTAACAGTAAACTTTCTTGTTGCTTGTTGTGTATAATATTTATTATTTATCCATGCTAAATAAAAAAAACAAGTCAAAAGTCAAAAACACAAAAGGAAACTTGTGATTCCTTATTTTCTTTGTTAGAGTGAGTCCCGAATTTGATATTGAATTGTTATCACCTCCGTTCAGAAGAGGTGATAACTGAGAACTGACATGACCAGGTAAACGTTGACCGTATGAGAATGAAAATGAAGATGTTTGCACTTTGTATGACGTATGGAAGCCATAAGCCACTGTAGTACACTTCTGTTTCCTTCATTTTGTCCTTTTTGCAATAAAAGGGGATGACACAAGTCAGAAGAAAGTCGTCATACAGCCTCTATCTGCTTGCTAATATATTAATGGTCAAGTGCAACTGAACTATATTCAACTTACAACCTACTATATCAAGCTGGGGATTAAATCTATACCTACCTTGTTTTCTTGTACAATTTATATGATGTGCCAGGTAATGCTTGCTAACTTAAATGCTTGCTAATTACAACAGCAAACGGCAGCAAAAGACGTAGAATATATAATAATGTAATATCGCAAGTACATTTTGCCCTAAAATAAAAATGTGGAAGAGTTTGCATTTCTATCTATTTTGTATAGTTAGTATTTAGACAGGAAAAGAGGCTCCGACATTTTTATGGTATTGCTTGTAGTATGCTACATATATGTACATCAGTTAGGCAAGACAAGAGGGAGATTCATATCTAGGAAATTTAATTAGTTACTAAGTGCTTGGTTATATGTGTTATGTGATGCATGAATTATGAGACGTCAATGAAAGGAAAGTTTAGCCTCTATTCGATAATAATAATAATAATTATCCAGTACAACTATAACGATGATTGTAAGAAATACGAATAATATTGGAACTATACAAAACAGTAATTTTCGTGGCATGTTATTTTATTCTTCAATATTTATTATTTAACTTGTATAACTTGTAACAATAAAAGCTTGTATCATCTCTTTTAACGTTGTTCAATGAATATATTATATATTATAGTGTATCAATTTATGATAGGCAGTAAATGCTCACAATATGTTACATAATGGAAATCATATGTTAAATATTAAATATTATCAACTTTTGGTCAAGTGTAGAGTTTTTAACATGTAAACAATGTAATGGACATTTGTTCAGTAATCAGTATTCATTTTGAATAATTAATAATGATAAGTAATGGATAGTTTTACCAGAGTGTAACAATAAAATCAACAAAACAAAACAATGCATTTTTACAAAGTGAAAACAAGAAATTTCTCAAAAATTTCTCCAGTTCCCTCTTGTCTTGGTGAAAGTAGAAAGTTCATCTTGAAATTTGAAAAAGGTTAAGCATACTTCAATTGAAAAAGGTATCTTTGATCTATATCCAGCCGGTCCTTGTTTGTCCTGTAACTGCTGACTTTCCTGTGGGACTAGGTGGACGAGGAGAAGAAGGAGGGATTGGTGAGGAAGAAGTGGGTGGTTTTGGAGAAAATTTAGATGTTCCAGCTACCGGTTCTTCAATTTGGACAGAAGTGAAATCGGATTTTTCAATCGGAACTGTAGACGAAATTGTTGGGATTGATGGTGTGGTTGTTATGGAAGCAGTAGAGGACTTTCGACTTGATTTTGGAGGGGATGCAGAAGTGGTAGGTAAAACTGTTGTGGTTGTTTTGGTCGATTTGTCATCTGGCTTAGTGACACTAGTAGTAGTAGAAGTAGGAGGAGGTGGAGGGGGAGGAGGAGGAATATTGCCAGTAGACGGAGGTTTTGGATCTGATGTAGATGAAGTAGAAGATTTATCTTCAGTTTTAGTTGTTGTTGTTGTTATTGTTTTTGGTTTTGTGGTACTTGAATTTGTATCGGTCATTTCAAAACTAGATGGAATTCCTCCCTCCTTTCCTTTCCCACCATCTGAAGTATCAAATGAAGTGGTTTTCTTCATACCTTGCTGCCTTGCCTTCTCATCTGCTGTCCTTTTCAATGAAATGTTGGCCAAGATTGGTTTTAATACTGGCGTCTCATCAAGCTTCTCTGTCGACTTCTCCAGTTCAGACTTTCCCTGTAAACTTTCTCCTCCTTTCCTACTTGCTTTGGAGTGCATTGATGCAGTTGTTTTGGTTTTTCCTGCTGTTTTCACACTCTGGCGAGCACTACGAAGACTAGCAGCATTACTTCTTGAGCGACCTTGAGTTGGACTTGTTTGACGACTCGTTGGCTCAGAGTCCTCTTCCTGAATGTGAGAGATGAGGACTTTGGTCTTGAATTTGGCGTAGGCAACTCGAGTAGCTGGAGTTACTTCGCTCAATTTTGGATTGTATTCTGCAAGACTGAAATATTAGAAAGAAAATTATTTTATTATACATCATATTTTTTATTTTTTATAAATCATGCATGAGAAAATGTATGAAAAATAAAAGTAATGTGTTTTTATTTTTTATGTGCAAGATTTATTTATACAAGTTCGTACATGTCTGGATCCATGGAGAATAGAGCTGCATTTTCTAGCTCCACTCGCTTTCTCCTTGCACTTCGCCGCCGAAGACTTGTTTGTTTCGAACCGATTGGATCAGATCTAACAGAAGTTTTCCTAACCATAGCATTCCAATCTTTCTTGTCCTTCTTTCGACCGATGGCCTTTGCGATCCGAGCAAAGACGTCTTTCGGTGCACCTTCATCACTCATGATGGCTTCTTTCACCGCATTCTCTACACAACCAATCTGGAAATCTTTCATAAGACGCCTCTCCATCACCTTGCCCTTCTTTCCGGAGACGAGTCCTCCACCTGGTTGTAGATTTGGTGTCCTCATACCATTCAGCTTCAATATATCCACAAGCTCATAGCGAAAAGAGGAAATGTCCTGTCGAATTTCATTCACATCATCTTCAGTTATTCCAGCTTCCTCCTGCTTTTTCGTCTCTTCTGCACTGACATAGCGACGGACGAGTAATCTTGTAATATGCAAGTAGCGTTGATAAGCTCCTTTTCTCTGTAAATGTATAATAATGAGGATAAAAGATAAAACCAACCCTTTTCAATTTTCAACTACACATACTTCACTTTCCTATTATTTTAAACTTTAGACCTTAGACTGTAGACATTTCAAAAATATACAATTATATACATAAAAAACTCGAATGCACTATAAAAACTGTGAACCTTGACAGAAGGCTTTCGCTCGATATCTTTTTTTCCTCCAAGGGCTTTTGTGATGGATTTCAAAGTTGGGACCATATTAAAGGGTGACGGAACTGTAGCGCCTTCATCAAAGTAAGTGATCCATAATTTACTCCTTGCAAACTTCCATTCTGTATCACTTTTTTCCGAGATTATTTGGTACGAGGTTGACATCATGGCAATGAGCATGTTTAAGAGGACAATCACGTTTATCACCGAATATGAACCAAACATGAGTAAACCCCAAAACCGTGTGAAACCTTATAAAGTACAGAAGTAAATTATCAGATATTATCAAATATTTGTAATCTACATTATATATTATATTATGGAAATTTTGTGTTCATATTTACAGATCACAGAGGAAAAATCATGACAAAACTGTCAAATATTATACCTTTGATTCCTTGGAGTTCAAATGCTTCCAATTCAACAAGCCCAAAGGATGCCCAGAAGAGTGACTGAGATGTTTCAAACAGATTTGCAAAGCGTCTCCATATAAAACATGAATCATCTGCATCCGGATTTTCGGATCCATCCGGCGTATCGTAACATATTTGTTTTTCCAAGTCCGCATAGTACCTTTAAAATTTAAAAGCAAAATAATTGTGTTTAGAACAATATGTATTTATTCAACTACGTTTTTGGATTCATACATTTGGCGGAATTCAGGAGAGAAAAGTACTTACCACAAAAGCTGATTAAGACCTAAAATTAATAAAATTGTATTCCATTAAAATTTTTATATAGCTAAAAGTGTCTTGTATGTAGTAAATATTTTGAAGCATGAGAAAGGAATGACATTTCATTATTTCATCTTAGGAACTCACCACAACCAAAGGCAAATAGAACCAGACTATAAATGAAGAAGAATTTTAAAATATCTACAATCATCCGACCCAGTGAAATTTGCAACGGACCCATATGCGGACTGATCGAAAAAAGGTGAACAAGTTTGAGGAAACTAGAAAAATACAAAAAATGCATCATTTTCGTCTACTCTTGACTCTCATAAGAGTAGTTTGCCGGAATTCAATTTCCAATATAGGTAGTACGAAATTTTAGTTTCTCATAATATAACAATATAATATTGAAACCTGAATATCATAGCAGCTCCAAAACAACCTTCAGAAACCCTTGAGAAACAATAGAGAAAGAAAAAGCTTTTCATGTTTGAATAAATGTGCACTTATTTTTTGGATCATTAATTCTGTGATCTATCCAACTATCTACAATTTACAATCTACAAGAACACCAACAGCTCTAATAAAATCTATAGTCTCTAGTCTCTACAAACTAGATTATGCACTATGCATTTAACATTCAACGTAATTTTGGTGATGAAAATAATGGTTTACAGCATAGGATCCAGCATATGCCACTCTTCTCGAGGGTAGTATGGATTTATCCCCATTGCAGCTTCTCTCTAATAAAAAATATTTATTTATTTAATTTATTTATATTTTGTAATTTTTAATGCTAAAACTCTGTAGGTATAATTTATTAAACTACTTCCTCCTTTACTTTTATTTTATTTGGATGTGTACGTATATATTATATCGTGTAAAAGTTTTTTGCATATTATGAAATGTTAATTTTCTTTGCCACAATCTACAAAACAATACCTGCACGATATAAAAGGAGGCTGCTCTCAAACAAATCCAAGTTACATAGAAAGTGTTTGTGATGAAATCCACGACATTCCACAGATCACCCACGTACGCCGCAATTCCGTCAGACCATAACGACTTGACTTCGGTCCATAACCAACCTATAAGTAATACATAGTTGTATTGAGCATGAATCATATTTTTACTATAATATTTTTACACAGGTAAACATGTATACATGAGGAAAATGCAAGGAAACACAAAGGTCCAAAGTTCAAGTTCTAACCCAATATATAGATGACTATAGCACTTTCCACGAGTCCCGGGAGAGCTCCTCTCTCTTTTTTCTTCCAATCATCTAGAATTTCTGCAACAAACTCGTAATTACTAAACCACTCCAACACCACAAACTCCAGTCGTTGAGAGGCAGCCGCAAGGAGAGCTTTACATAAAAACAAAAAATGTTTAGACTTCAGAATTTGTTTTAAATCTAATTTTACGTCATAAACTGTATGTAACATTGAAATTATTGATTGCAAATGACAAATGATGTCTCACTACTCTATGTATTCATCTTTTCATGGTTTGCGTTCCAACTTCTAATGGTCATGTAAAAAGGTTCTACAAAAGTTACTGGTTGCTGTTAGTATAGAAAAAATAGTAGTAACAAGTTACAGGTATAATATGTGGGGTTATCTATGAAAAACAATCTAAAGGAACTTTTTAATTCACACCAAGCGGCGATTCTGGAACTATATTTTAGAGGATAGAGCTGTGCAAAAGCTGAAAAGTTTTGAATATTGGTTGGCGGGAAAATTTTCTTACTGTTGTAATATTTTTTCTGTGCACAGCTCTATTTTTTCTACGATCGCAGCGCATGAATTATAAAGTTCCTTTAGATTGTTTTTCATAGATAACCCCACATATTATTACTAAATCCAATGACTATTTATCTATTTTATTACAAAACACTGGTTGTCAAAAACTGGCCAACTCACATAGAAAAAGTACATAGGACGATGAATGAATAATGAATTTAACGAATGGTTTTTTCATGAACTTTCCCCGTTCCGTATTTGGAAAGAACATGTAGAAGAAACTGTTCATTGGGAAGGTGGCACCCAGTTTTGCTACCTCAAAGATTTGAGAAGGTAAAGTTTTTCTACGAAACCCGGGGAGTCCTTCGTACCACATAGATGCAAGTAACTGTTGAACTGAGGGATGAGCCACAAACTATTTAGAAGAAACGAAAAAAATACAGTTTGTGTTATGGATTTTGAACATCATTGAATAAATGCTAAAATCAAGTAGATGGCTGGTAGAAAAAATATGGAAAATGGCTGTGCTTTCTCCATTCTCCATGTATACAGAAAAAATTGAACAAAGAAAACAAAAATTTATGATCGTGTTACATATACTATATTCTACTCCACAATCTGCAATCTACAAGAATTAACTTTGTGTTTTGGCTAGCCTTTTTCTGCTTATACTTTATAGCCAATTTGAGTCGTTCAAGGCCTTGTTTTTCACCCGGCTCCCACCCCTCATCGCCGCCTCCTTGAGTAGTCTGATGATTTAACAGTGTTTGTAACTCTACACTTGTTCTTGCATGACCCAAAAGTGTTGTAGCAAAATCTGAACACTGTTGTCTCAGCTCCTGTTCACGTGATAAAGGGGAAAGGGAAAGATTAATAAAAAAAATGAAGAAAATATTATATTATATATTCTCGATTCTCGTTTACATCCAAACTTTAATGCATGATATGTTTTTTTTCCTCACCATTTACTCACTTACTGATTTATTTATTTATTTATACAGAATTCTACAATGTACATTTACATTGAACATATGAACGCATGTAGCGTGTAATAGTATTCCCATGTATAAAATCAAATCAACTTTTCTTGCGTGCAAAAGAATTTATGTCACCATGTTTTGGGGGAAAGTTGGTAGTTTCTCATCCCTATTTTCATATAATCAGTAGTTTTCTATTCTCTGTAGAAATTATTTGTGCGGGTAAACTAAATGTTGTACATAATACACAATATGTATTTAATACATGGTGTATTGATTATTGAATAAGTACTTTGTACACATGCAAGAGCAATAAAGACTCAAATTTCATGCCGAAGCTGTGAACAACGTTTATTTTTAATAAATTGCTGTAGGTCAGAGTCTAATAGTTTCAGGTTTGAAATATCTACACTAAATACTAAAAAACTAACTAGATTTTTCTAGCCTTTATTGAACTACCAAATAGGCTACGTATTACATACATTACTGTACAGAATACAGTGTACAAATGATACTGAGTGCTCACTGCTCACTACTTGCTTTTTTGTAGTGTACTCTTTTCTTACTCATTTTTCTACTGGTATAGAATGAACTTGGTATCCAGGAATGTACATTTTACAATATGCACCCACAAATATGATATTAAGAGTTCTTGAGGATTGAGGAACTTTCTCAGTTTCTGTGATGCTTCGCAAAAAAGTTTGGGGTTATGCAATGTCCTAGAAAAACAAGAAAACAAGTGTTGAAGCAAATCATACAAGACATGCTACATTGCTACGTACACTACACATCACACATTCAAAGCCGCAATCAAAAATTACGTGGGCGAAGATGGGAGGAAAGTTGTTTGTGCCCATGACTTGTTGCTTGTTGCATAACATGCCTGAAATGTGAAATTACGTATCTTCTATCTGGTCTACTGCACAATTTACAATTTACAATGAGCAATGTGTTTCTTTCCCAGGAAAACACATTGAAACTATTTCAAATTTACATCGCTGAATTCTAATAAAGGTCAACATTGACTTAATTGGAACTTGGAAGGAACCTGCTTAACCAAATACACCAACCAATAGTACATTGTATATTATGTACATAGTATATAGTACAGTAACTATAATAATTAATAATGCCTTTCTCTATTGTAAAAAAGCATCCAATGCAGTCCGTACCACCTATCCAAGATATCAAATATTAAGCTCATATGCTGTACTCTGGTGTTCTATGTTCAGTGAAAAATGCGTTAAAAACAAAAAAAAACTTTTTAAAATTTCACAGTAGTACAGTTCCAGGACACGAGGTTAAATAAGCGCGCGGGGAGGTTAGTCGCTACCTCGCGGAGAGCTGGAATAACCTCCGAAAAAA
>JAQGBH010006547.1:0-12315 GCA_034698265.1 Sminthurinus aureus | reverse complement strand
ATTTTAATGTAAAAATGTAAGGAAAAAGTCTACACGTACACCAAAATGTAAGCTTACATAGATTTTTACATTTCATCCGGTGTACCCCTATTGCTTTTGCATTCAGTACTGGTTTTAGGCATAAGCAACCTACGCAACCGTTACATCAATGTTCAATTGATACAACAATAAGAAAGAAAGTTCCATATTCCATGATAAATATACCACACAATGTGATTACAAGAACATTGAATGAAAAAGAGAACTGTTTTGAAAAGAATAACTGAATTGCCTCGAGCCTCGAGGAGCGATACCATAGCTCCATTGGTATACCATACACATGTACGTTCATATGAGATCTGGGATTGTTTTACGTTCTACGAGACAATTCAAGTATTGATTCTTTTAAATTAATCTGAAATATTTTCAAATTTAGTCATTCGTCGTTTCGTGAATGCTTATTGATTTTGAAATTTAATTTATTGAGCCACATGAAAATTGCATGTCAATTTGTGCAATATTTTACACTTGAGTCTCGAGTCTTTAGTCTGTTTTACATGCGTGCTCGATTTTTCATCTACGTCTTGAATTTTGAATTTTGAATTTTGAAGCAGCGTCAGCAAGTTACAAAAGTTTTTTGTTTGTCAATTCTAATAAAATTCAAATAAAAAGTTGCATATCGAAAGCGAGTTGGTGCAAAGTACAAAATAAACAAGCAATTGGATTTTCGATAAAACACTCATAGACACGTCAGAAGTCAGCAGTGAATTCCTACAAAGGAAAAATAAAATCTCGTACAACTCACGTCGTAGAAGCAGGGCCTGTGCTTTCTTTTCCCATTTCACATTTTGGCTATCAAAAATGACACTGGAATATTTTCAAATGAAACTGATAATAATTCTCGTAGTTTTCGTGCTGAAAAGTCAATTAAATTGACCCTGGCCGAAGAAACGGGAAGCGGAATTTTCCTCGAGTTTCCAATGGAACCAACGACTCTGGAAAATATCGATTTGATTTCTATTCTGGATGACGTGGCCAAAATCGAAACCGGTTGTTGGATTAATCTCGGTGGTAATATAATGAACGACAAAGAAATTCAACTGGCAGCTCAAATCGGTTCGATCTCAATCTCGATACAAAACCAAAGCCAAAATCAGAATTCACTTGATTTTCTAATCCCAATTTTGTTGAGAGATACGAAAAACGTTGATTGGTTGGTCTACGAAAATTATTTGAGTGATGGACTGAGCGCAGCAGCTCGTGTAAAATATTCTCCTTGTTTCATCAACATTTTTCACTGGCCGCTCATCTTTCGGGATGAAAGTGAAACAGATACGTTGGACAGTAAAGTGTTTAACTCGCATTCACGAATGAAAACGTACGCTGAAAGTGAAGCAGTTTGTTCCTCTTTTATTAAGGACGGAAAATGTCAAGAAATTTACTATCGAACAATCGCAGCAAAATTAACAGTGGTTTTTTTGGAAATCTCGGAGCACGGAAATGTCGTTTCACAGGGGCGAAATCGTGCAAGTCAGAAAAAGAAAAGAGAAGAAGCAGGAAACTTCCCACAACCTTTTTTCTCCTATTTCCTATCTTTCGCTTACCAGGGCGGTTTTATTCCATTTGTAGTTGTCACAATTCCAATATCAAAATCACAGCCAACAGCAGCTCAACAAAGCTTCGGAAAAATGGAAATGAAAATCTCGGGCGTTTGGTTTGTGAATCACTGGAATATTTTAAATGATCAACTAAATTCAGAATCAATGTGCGAATCAATTCCAGATCAAAAACCAAAATACTCTAAAAAAGTGGAACAGTTCGATGGATTTCCTCAAAGATGGTAGTTTTGTCGTCTACTACACGCAAATGGACTGGAAATGTAGAAAGCAACAGGAAATATTTGGTTTTTTTCTGTTCAACTTGAGTAAGATTTTAACCGATTATCAAACTCAGAGGCCATCTTTTCTCAAATCGAGGATTGAAACGTATAAAGAGCAAAAGAAGGAGTTTTGTAGCTCGATCTGTGATTTTCAATCAATGGATCTCCCGTTTGAAGAGTCTGGTTGTCAGAATTTTGAGCCGTGTCAACAACTCTACAAAATTGAACTCCTCGGGAGTCGTCAGAGTGTAACATGCACCAAAAAACTCCCTCTCCTTATCACCGATAAATTGAGACATCCAAAAACTGTTTTTATGACGACGGCCCAAGATTTTCCTTTTTACTGGAATAAATTCAAAAAGCAGATGAAAAATCATCCGGAACTCAACATGAAATTCGTCCACAATTCAGATGAAAAAGATGAGAAAGTTCAACAAATTCATGGATTTTCGATCGACTTCTCTCGGTCAAAAATTAATACAAATGATGCAGATTTCATCTTAAGCCCCTTAAAAATTTTGCTGAGTTCTGGAATTTTTTGGTGGTGGGAAAAATGGGAACAAATCAAATTTCACGGGGATCGTCAAATCTGGAGGAATTCAACAGAATTCATCGACGAATCTCTCGCGGTGTTCAAACCCCTTTCATTTCGAGATTCCGATATTCATCTCGTCTTTTTGATTTGGCTATTTTTTCTTATTCTCCCAGCAACTTTTCTCCTTGAAATCATGTCAATCGAAAAGGTTTTGAGTAGAATTTGGTTTGTCTGTAAACAAAAACAGCGGAATATTTCCCTGAGAAAACCAAAAGTTATTCAAAATTTGGTAATTACATTTCCTTTTTGGCTGGAAGAGCAGAAAAATCCCAGTTTGACACAAAAGTTCAAAGGTCAAACGATAAAGGCACTTTTAGCGCTCAAAAAGCTACGAGTGACAAAAGATTAAGGAGCATATTTCGAATATTTCGTTCAGAAAAATTATCATCGTGGAAACCAAAATTCAGTAGGCGCCAAGAGAAATTTAAAATGAAACCAAGTGACGAATTGTAATCAAATTAATCTTGTTGTTTGAATGCTGTGACATTCGTCGTCAAAGTTTCAAAGTCATTCAATTAATGTTAAAAATTACATACCGATTAGTTGCGAGTTTGAGCGTTTCTCTATTTTGTAGATCTAGATTCTTGTGCTGGGGGATTTTAAGCTGTTTTCTAAAATTTTGTAGGTGTTTGGTATTTCGGTCCAACTTTACAGGATTTTTTTTTGTGTGGATTAGGTTAGTTTTTTGAGCATGGTTAATGTTTTGCTGTGTAACTTTGTGTGAAAAGTTGAAATGTGTTGGTTCATAAATGTTCAACTGAAATATTTACATGAATATCAACACGTCTGGCATTCAATATTCAAAGAATACATGTATTACAAATTGCCTTTAGAACTATGTTTTTGGAAAAGTAACTCATTAGCATATTCAAGTAGTCAAGATGAAGGATTATCTCTTGTGAAAACTCGTAGGTGGCAAAAGTCGTAGGTAGGAAATTCAAATGTGGGAAAATTCGTAAGTGAATGTACAAAAAGTCAAATATTCCCACAATTCGGTCAAAGCCCTTTTTAAAATGCGGCTACATGAAATTGTGTGCGCAGAGAAAAATCAAAAGGTTGGGAGCTGATTTTCAGCTTCAATATTATTTAATAACATGTTTTAGCATGAATTTTTCCATTTGTACTTTCGAGAGGAAATAGAAAACACGTTTGTAAATATCTAGAAAATGACATTTAAAAAATGTTGTTGAATTTTATTGGGTTTTGCACTGACGAAATGAGCTGATTTTATCATTGTAATCAATTTTTTGCAAATTGTCCAGTCCGTAAGAATCCGGATGAATTTCAATGCACTTGTCCCTCCATGAAGACTCACAATTGGTAGTTTTGCAAACGAGGAGACAGTGACCTCCCACTTTCACAGATGACGCTTTTACATTCAGGTGAGGAGGCATTTCGATGCATTTCTTTTCCCAACCCGGCGCAGGCGAAAACCACGCTCCTGTAAAAATATAAATTCCAAATCACAATTCAGTGGATTATTTTAGTGTCTCATCATATTTTAGCTCAGTTGTCAAGTTGTGAACTTTTAGACAATTTATCAAATTTTACCTTTGGATTGTTCATCCGCAAAGAATCGAGGAGTGGAGAAAGTGGGAGGAGTGGAAGTCACTACAGACGCAGGAGCAGGAGCACTGGATCTGACATTGATTTGTTGGATTTGGACTTGAAGTTGATCAAATCCGGCCTTCATCTGGTCTTTAATTTTGGAAGTCTCCTTTTTGACCTCGTCACGAGCAGAGTTGATCTCTTTGGTCTTTTTGGACCCGACGTCATTCAGTTGACTTTTGAGGTCATCCACATCTGTCTCGAGTTTGTCCTTGATTTCACCATGCTGACCTCTGAGCTTTACTTCCAGTTTTCTATGGTCACTGATTATTTTGTTGTTGATTTGCGTGCCCTGGTCTTTGATCCGCTGGTCAAGATTTAAGTGCTTTTGGACAATGTCATCCAATTGACCTTTGACCTCTGCAAATTCAGTGCTATTGACATTGTGATTAGCCTCTGGATTTAGATCTGGAGAAGGATTGTGAAGAGATATATTGACCTTTTGATCTGAATTGGCCACAAGAGGGTCATGAAATCCAGAGGTTGGAGGAGATTTCAGGTCAGAGGTCAATTGATGTCCAGTTCCATTTCTGAAATCGCTCAAAGTTAGTTGAACTTCCTTCAAAATTCCTTGAAACTCTGCATCTACCAATTTTAAAATACAATTCTTAATTCCCGTCAATATTCAATTCATCATCGTTTGTCATTACTCAATTTAATTTTATTAACCTCAAATGATTCTGCTTTTTTTTATCCGCACCCAAATTCAAAAATTAAAAATCTCACCTTTTCCATTGTTGCCCATGAAAAATCCGAGACAGAAAACAGTGGTCATCAACGCCCAGAGAAAAACAAAGACAAAGCACCACCAAGCCCGATTTCTGCATCTGCTTTGTCGTCCCAACTTCAAAAGCTGGAATTCTCGCCGATCGTCCGTTTCCGTATTCTGGAAATTCCTCGTAGAAATTTTAACGGAATCCTCCACATTCTCTGGAATTTTGACGCTGGTGCAAGTTGAATCCGAAGATTCGGATTCCGATTTGGGTTTTTGAAACTTTACAAAATCCACAGCGCTCATTTTTCCGCCTTTTGATGCTTGGCAACAATTTTTTTCCAATGATCAAATCAGTATCAAGATGAAACTTGAATTGAAGAGCTGGAGCTGGAAAATGGGAAATGTGAATGAATTGATTCAAAGTTTAGAATTGAAATGAGAGCTGTGGCTGAGAGTTTAGCTGTGAGCCATTCAAAATAAACAAAATCCGAGTGGAGAAGAAAAAGAGAAGAGAGAAAAATGCTCGTTTAAGTGTGTAATCTGAAGACTGTAGACAAATGATAAAAGTTTATTTATTCTGAGGGATAAGAAAATGAAACCGGAGAACCGACGTTTGAAAATCGTTACAGATTGAAACAACAAATTTTATCTCTGTATGTTTCATCCACTCGGATTCACTTTAAAGTTGATGCAACGCGATTCGTTTTACGTTTTTCAATTTACGTCACAATCACAATCATAAATCAAAAATCACTTGGTCAATCATCAATCCTCAATCAGAAATTGGAAATCCAAGTCTCGACTTTCAAGCTCTAAATTCTAAACTATAAATTTTATTCGCTTTGACAATGAAAATCCAATGAAAAATGGTGATGCTTTGAAAAATGACGTGAGGAAAATTGGACCATTTCTACCCTATTTTCTAGTTTTTGAACGGACATTTTTATTCTATGATTTTTGACATCCATTTTCCACTCTCAACTCTCGACTTTTGGGCTCTTGGACCTAAGAAGCTAGAAAATGGAAAATGGTTGAAAATGTACGGGACGAAAAGTTGAAAAGTTGGATGAAATTTATTCACAATCAGATACGATGACAAATGAAATCGGATTTATGAAAGTTTAATAACAAAATGAGACGAAGGAGATTTCATGAGACATTTTCATATTTTATTTGAGATTCAAACGTCCATAGTTTTTGATGCAATGGAATTGTAATGACTTTTTCTTAAATAAAATCCCTGTATTTTTACAATGTACGTTTTACAGAGAAATTGTACGATTGTCAATGCACAAGGACATGATATTTTATATTTTTTGCATATATTTAACTCGCTTCATAGTCTCAGATGACAAATAAAATTAAAGATTAAATAAAATTCAATTTCCCAAAGTTTAATTATAAAATGAGAAGAGGTAAAATGAGAGAGTTTTGACATTTTCATATTTCATTTGGGATTCAAATCTCTTTACCAATACTTTTGATATTTGACATGTGATGTTTGATGGAATGGAATTGTAATTACTTTTTTGTAAATAAAATCCCTGTATTTTTACAATGTACGTTGTACAGAGAAACGGCATGATTCTCAATGTACATTTTACATGATATTTTACACGCACATTTTACTCGCTTCACTATCCAGAGTCCAGAGTGTGTAATTTGTATTATAATCTGACATACACACACACACAGCGAAGATGGAACAAGCAGCAGGAGAAAAGACATGTAAAAAGTACAGGATTTGCCGTAGCGAGCAGCGAGATGTGGGCTTATCAACACAAAAAGGCAACGTTCTGTCTAATTTGAGCACCTTTTTGTGGAGATAAGACTCTATTTATGTAAATTCAAGATTGAGGATTGAGAATACTCAAAATACAAAATATCATACGAGTCTTGAGTCTTGTTTTCTGTTGTCCGCTGCTCTACTTTGTATTTTTGTACAGAGAGAACGAGATCGTCCTGTTGCACACTACAAAACACAATAAATAAAATAATACAACAAATACTAAATAGAAAATATTTTCTTCAATTCGTATTAATATTTGTTCCGTCATTTATTTTAGAGCTAAAAGTCACAGCGTAATTTTGTAGTCTAAAACTAAACTTGAAGTTCTCAAAGCTGAATCTTTTGAATTTTTATATTGAAAATATTGAATATTGATTGACACGTTAAAAATAATTTGTAAAATGGGAGCAAATCTGAGTACAATTCTCCCCAAGTGTTCGGACAGTTTGGTTCCAGCCTGGAATTTTGAGTATGATGGTAAAGCCGCATGTACTAAGGCGTTCGAAATTCTCCGTCACAAAAGAAGAGACGTAGTTGAAATGGAAATTTACGGGAATATGGGAAAAAGAATAGTTATTTTGGATGCTGGGTAACATTTTTAATTTTTGAAAATAATCATTTATAAAAAATTAATTCATATTAATAATAATAAATTGTTTCATTTTTTTACCCATGTATTTTTTATTTTGTACATTGTTCATTTTTGTAATTTTGTGGATTTGTTCTTATATTTTGAATTATAGAGAAAAAGATCCAGATTTTGACATTGTGATTTTTCTGAGCATCCGAAATCCACATGAATTATCCACTCCACCATTCAAAAATATTCTCTCCGAGTTTGAAACCATTTTCCGTGCGGTCACTGGAGTCAAAATTGTGCCTACAAATCCTGCTTTTATCTGTATCGAGGTTGATGGTTTTAAAATCAATGTGATTCCCGCCATCTTCTTTACCTGCTTCAACCGGTTTTTCGGAACCAGTCAGGATGATTACCAAAAACAACAAACTCTTAAATTGATCAGCGGGATTCCTAATCCCAGGAAATTTGGTCATCATTTTGCTCCTGGACTGGCTCAAGCTGCTATCACTTATATAAAAAAAGAAGCGGAGCGTCTCAGTGCTTTTCCTTTAATTCGCCTCGCTAAATTTTGGCACAGGAATTTAGGATTCCCGCGACGTGGTTTTATATCTCTTAAGGGTCAATCCTATTTCTTGGAGCGGATGTCGATTCATGTCCTGCAAAAGGCGGAAAAGGAATCCTCTGGAAATTTGAACTTGCTGTCTCAATTGGAAAAGTTTTTTCTGTTGATTTCAAATCCGGGAACTCGAATTTACCACCCGTGGGATGAGGAGAAAGTGAGGAAAATCTGGGGGAAAGACCGCTATGACTTTTCGTTTCCGCTCATCCTGGACCCTGTCAACCCTTACAATAATATTGCAGTTTTCCATCAGGATCCAGCCAGAGCTCATTTGATCCTCAAGATCTATGTCGACGGGGCAAAAAAATGTCTGGATAAATTAGACCGAGTCAGAGAACGAGAGGAAGAGGGACAAAATATTGAGACAGAGGAGCAAGTCCGACAGATTTTGGACCAAAGTAACTTAAATTTTTAAAATCGTCTTCTTTTGTGCTCAACCTTTTTTCCGTGGAATTTCTGCTCTAATTTCTAATTTCTAATGGAAACTCAATAACAATTATTATTATTAATTTGAACCGATAAAGAATAAAAAAGGGAGGAGAAAATGAGTTTTTCATTGTCATAATTTCAGATTATATTTGAAAATGCCATCAGAAATTTATAATATTTACTTGTAACATCTTTTGTTTTGTATGAACAAGCTGGAAATATCAATTAAATAAAATAATTATGCTCATTATACCATTAGAATTTTGAATAGACAACAGAAATTTTGATGTATTCATTGAAATCTTCATAACTCATTGAATTTTTAGGATAAAAAATAATGGAATTTAATTCTACGTATTAAAATAATGAAATTTAAATATTCAAACTCCGCTCTTTTTTTTTGATCCACTAGACAAACTACAAAATAGAGAATACGCCGTTTCCATGAAAACGCCGGGTGTTCGAGTTTCCGCCTCATTTTTATACAACTTGATTATTGATTAGGATAAAATAGCCGTGCGTTCTCGCCTATGCAATGTGAAACTCCCACCCAAGATATTTTTCCATGTTGCGATCGCCTGCGTTCGGCCGATTTCACCTTTATTTCTCGGCTGAAAAACGGGCCAAAAGTCGGCCGAAAGTTTCATCTGAGAACAGTGTATTTTTCCCAGCCGAATTCACTTTTATTATTTTGATGCGGGTGGGCTGAATTTTACCTTTTACCTAGAATAAACGTTGACTTTGTTGTAAATCAGAGGTCGTGGGAACCGTAAAATAATTTGATCATAAAAACAATAAAGCAGTCCTTGAAGGATAAATTGATTCAGTATTTATTATTTACTCCAGGCTGTCATAACATGAGTTTCAAACCCATTTTGAAAACTAGTTTTTTGAACATAAAAATTAAGTACTCTTTTGTAAAACATAAGCCGCATTTTTATGATTCTTGTGCCACGATTGATGCATCTATTTTAGTTCACATTATAAGTTGTAATGGGTAAAAAACAAGGACAAACAAGCCTTTAGTCGAAGCCCGAAACAGCCTTTTTATTACATCATTAATGCTTCTATTTTAATAAGTTCGTAACGGCGTGTGCGTAAGCACTAGAGGCTTTCGACACACAGTATCCCGCATCAAAATCTGGTAATAGGATTCGGCTGGATTTTTTGGCCGAATTTTTGCCCAATTTTCAGGCCAAAAAGGCAGGATGACCAACAGAATTATGGCGAATTCGGCTAATTTTGTCTGGATTTTCCGGGTACGTAGCCGAATTTGGGCGAATAGGCTGATTTTTTTACCCAAAAATCGAGCAAAAACCCGGGCGCTAGAATCCCTAACCGAATTCGGCGTGATTTTTTGATGCGGGTATTGTCTTGTTCAACATATAAATCAAAAGCCTATGCTCCGATGAAGAACGCAGAGCATGCTAAATGACCCTTGACCATTTTCACGTGAACTAAAATGGATGCATCAATCGCGGCACAAAAATCATAAAAATGCGGCTTACCCATATCGAAAATTCCCGCGGGATTCGGTTGGGATTTATTTAGCAGTATTTTTGCCCGAATTTTCAGCTGAAAAAAGAAGCTTACTCGCCCGAATTCGGCTTACTAGCTGGAAAATCCAGGCAAAATTCAACGAATCCACCAGAATTCGGGTAGTCATTCTAGCTTTTTCGGCCGAAAATTAGGCAAAAATTCGGCCGGAAAATCCTGCCTAATTCGGTTATCAGATTTTTATACGGGTATGTTTTACAAAAGAGTCTTTAATTTTTATGTTCAAAAAACTAGTTTTCAAAATGGTTTTGAAACTCATGTTATGACAGCCTGGAGTAAATAATAAATATTGAATCAATTTATCCTTGAAGGACTGCTTTATCGTTTTTATGTTCATATTATTTTACGGTTCCCACGAGCTCTGATTTACAACAAAGTCAATTATGTGTTGCTCGTTGCATGAAATATTGACATCAGACACAGATCAACCCTAAAAACTGCTCATTTTGTGCACACTCACATTCCACGTTTGTACATCCAACCAAAATATTACAAAAAGTGGTTTGGAAAAGTGAACAAGTAAGTAATTAATATTGCTATTATTTATTCTCCATCCAAAATCACCTTGGTAATTTTTTTCAAATAGATCCACAAATAGAATTTACCTGAGATCTTGATGAAAGTTATACCATTCGAAAGAGCATACTAAAATTAGTCGAAAAAGACCTTGAAAGGCGTCGCATCCGGTGATTCCACCGACTTGTTTAGTAGTACTTTTCGGAATCAAAAAATCCTATTCTGACATGTGAGTTTTGTATTCATTTAAATTTTTAAACCAATTTCAGATTCAAATGTTACTTGCAGCTAAATCTGCCATTTGTGGACACGTCAGGACATACTTTAAATTTGACTGTGGTATGCTTGAGTACAAAGGAAAATTGGTAAGGTTGAAAGGGGAAAAACGTTTTGAATTTCCACACGAGCTTCTTGAACCGCCAAAAGATGTCGTTGATGAAATTGATTAGGACTTGTTGGTCTGGATGAACGAGAAATTTGAAAATAGACCCCAGATTTTTAATCCAAAATTGATTGAAAACACAGTCAATTGGGTTTATACAAATGGTCCAAAGTTCTACCACAATCGAGAGGATCCAAACTACAAGTTGAATCGCAAGAAGCGAAATATGTACGCTAAGCACACAATTATGGCCTGGGTTTGGGATACCTTCGACATACTTCAGTCATGTGATTTCTACAGGGAATTTACCATCTGGTCCGTGGCCCTGATTCAGAAAATTTTTGACGGTGACTTCTTTGATCCCACACTGACTGACAAATCGTTATGCATTGAACACGGATTGGGACTTGTTTATGAAGATATTCAAAAGTCAAGATTTGCCAATGCTCATTCATTGGTTGAAACTTACTATCACATCTGTTACACCTTCGCTGCTGAGCTCAAGTTCGACTGGCACCTCACCAAAGAGGACCTCTGGTCATACACGAATTTGTACACCATGGAATATCTCCATGAAAACTGGATGAACTACAAAACGGATCGGCATTTGAGCAACATCTCTCTGAGAAAGGAACTGAGATACTTTACAATTGGAATGGAACCCTTTGCTGAGATAGCAGCTGCTCTTGATCGGGTCCAACTCGCAGATCAGGAGAGATACAACAAACACCTCAAACGACTAAAATCCCTTATATATTCTCAAATTGCAATCATTAATGACATTTTCAGCTCAAAGAAAGAAATCAAATTGGACGAGCCGGACAACTTACTCTTGTTATACTGTCAACATAAAAACATGACTTTTGAAGGCAGTCTAAAACTGCTCACACTAATACATGACCGAAATCATGACGAGGCTCAAAACTTGTACAGACTTTTAACCAACGCTAGCGTAAAGAGTGAAAATTTAACCAAGTACATAAAGTTCATCATTGACACTTCAAATGGGACGACAATCTTTCATTTTTTATGCCCTAGGTACGACCATTTGCAAGCGCGTTGGGAAGTGCAGACAAAAACAAATTGTACTTGCAAAAATACGCTTTCACGATGACAATCGAAACAAACTTTACTTAGTCAAATTTTGCAAAATAATAGTAATAGACTTGTATGAACTTAGCGACCCGACCCCGACCGACCAGTGACAGCATTTTGCCTCTGCTATCACTATGCAAATTTTTAGCGACCGCATTTGCTTACTTTTTGCACAGCGTCTCCGCAAAGTTGCTCAAAAATTCACCCCTAACTAAAATGTTTATGAAAATGCTCGTTGAAGACGTTTTCGGGTCAACAAAAACAAGGAAATACATTTTTTGACGACGATGAGGTTTTGGACACACAATCAACGATCAACGTGGTAACAACTTACGATTTTGCGAATTACAGCGACCGTATATCTCTAGTACTCTTGTTACAACTGCATAAAATGGCTAACAGAAGCATTGACTTAAAAAAATGGATATAAACGCTGAATTGTTTCCAAGTTCATAATATATCTTGTATAATAAAATACAAATCGTGACTTAATATTAGAGATCATAGCGTTGCGTATTTCAAGGCCTCGTTTTCAACTCAAAGGCAATTCGAGGTTTTCTCCGTAACAAGGG
>JAQGBH010006546.1:0-12315 GCA_034698265.1 Sminthurinus aureus | reverse complement strand
TTTACACCAAACGGAATGATATAAGGGGGTGAGACTTCGAGTACCACACACTTAGTGTGTTTTGACGGGGTCTAATGAGCATAGACATGGCACACAATGAATTTTCTTTACAATTTGACTGTGCTATACAATATACAAACAGCGAATATAATATAAAATATAATATATTGAAGCACAGACTGGCAAATATGATGGAAATATTTAATAAAAGATGCATCATACTTTATACACTACACAATATATGTACATGGTATAACACATAACATATCCATTCCATTCCATGATATATACAATGGTTTGACTGTCTCAATAGACGAGGAGAGACGAGGAGTAGCTCACAATCAGTGAAACTTCTATTAAAAAGAAAACGACCACAAGAATGAAAATAATAAAAGACTCGGTCTGAATCTGAAGAGAATGGAAAGCAATCTTCCATCCACATCGTCTATACAATCTACAATCTACAGTTGACATTCTAGATCTAGAATCTAGAGAGCTGAGTTTTAGATAAGACTGAGAGTGAGAGAGAAGAGTACACTTGAGTACACGCTTTACGTAGGAGGAGCAGAAGGATGAAAAAATATATACAGAATACAAAATATATTATTATATAGTGTAGATTGTGGATTGAGAGGAAGTGGCGAGATGTAACGGGTAGTATATACAGGTAGTATATATACATTATACATATAAAAATGACAGAGAGGACAAGGACGAAGAACTAGTATATGGGAAGAATGGATGAGAGAGGACATTTGAAGCTTGAAGCAGGTTGTTGGAAACCATTTGGACTACTTATTCTCCCAGTCTTCAACTCAAACTCAACTCAATTCAACTCAGCCACCACCACTGAAAACACAGTACTATTGTACTTGCTTTCTCTTCACCTCGCCTCTGTCTCTTGCTCTTTCCGTCTCATGTGCTTTTGCTGGCGTATGTACAATGCACAATCTACATTGTACAAGCCACCTCAACTCAGACTCAGCTGAACTCATGTCTGACTCGCTCCTACTCTCTCTCGTTCTGATGCTTCTCTAAATGTGGTTCGTAGAAACGGAAACAACCGTTTGTACTCGTGACAGTGGTGACTACACGGAAAAAGATAGAGACGAACGGAGAAAGAGAAAGTATAAGCAAGTGAGCGTAGCCGTAGCCACTCACGCACACATACACTCACGAAAGCGAGAGAAAGGAAAGATTGAGCATGTTGAGTGAGAAAATCCTGAATCCTCCCTCTCTCAATGTGATCCATGTACATGTAATACAAAGGGTAAGGCACATATTGAATACACAGGTATGTATACCTACAGCCAAACTTACGTCCCTTTCTTTCCTACTTTCTCTCACTCTTACACTCCCACTCTTTCTCTTAGCAAGCTCCGTTTTTTCCACAATCTACTATATTTTGCTTTTTGGTGGTTCTTGTGCTGTAGTTTCATGCTTCATCCATAACTCCAAATGGCTTACGCACAAAATATAGACATAGGCACTGGCACAACTATTACATTGCAAGTGCTGCTCTTCACCTAAGCATACATGAGTTTACACGAAAATGCATGTTCCTCATTCATTTTGATATTTTTTACTACCTACATCGTAATATCACATGAGTAAAAGCATCAGGTCGTGAACTAGTCTGGCACGACATTTTTTTTAGGAGCCCAAAAACCCCGTAAGGGTGATTGCTATCCCATACACGCATAAAATCTCCCATCCACAAAATTCTCTCCCTATATGGGTGGAGCTGGGAGGGGGTCAAAGTTTCTATATATATAAAGCATTACGAAGTCACTTCAGACGGACTGCAGTTCAAACCAGTAATTCGATTTAAATTTGGGGGTATTCACGAAACTTTTAAGATGATTCCCCAGGACAAATGTGCTTGTTTTTTAGAACTTCGAAAAAACATGGCTTCCATTTTCGTCAAACTTTTGGAAATTTAGCATATGTAGTCAATTTTTGACCAATTTGGCAATCTTGGACTCTATTTGCTATCGCTTCAATTTTGGCCTAAACTAAAAACTAAAAAGTTTCTCGGTTTTGGCAATTTCGAAAAAATTATGACCTGTATAGGTCAATTTGTATAAGGATGATTTGGTAAGAAAGCCTGAGGGGTTTTTGGGCTCCTAAAAAAATGTCGTGACAGACTACTCTACGGGGTGACGCTTTTACTCATATATTATATACTTTGTGTGCATGAATTGTAAATATATGCAATATTAAGGTCCGTACTCCATGCACGTGGAAACACACGATATGAACGAATGAAAACTGAAAACAAGGAAAAGAGGAAAGCTCACTTCTACGTGTGCACACGTATACTTATACAGATGTGTATCGTCTATCTTCAGACACTTACATTCCATCTTCACTGAGAGTTTTCTCGGAATTGTATAACAGAGTGAATGGAATATGCAACTAAGCATTGATAACGTATACAGAATAGAGTGTACAGTGTACACTGTACACATACATGTCTTTTGCATCTACGTCCTCTCTCATATAATACAACTTGTTCCCCACCTTCCTCATTGATTTCGGTATTGCTAGCAAAATCCCGTGCTCACTTGAGGGTTTATAAGGAATATATTCCTAGTATAGTCAAGTGTATGTAGCATGTCCGCTTATTTTAATACATACAAATTTCTGCTTTCTACTTTCAATACACCATTCCTCCTACCTCCTCCTAGCTCTTCTATTTCCTTTCACTGTTATTGCTATAGATATGCAAACTAATGCATACGCGGATTTGTACATATTACCATTGTACGGTGAATTGAGTACTGGGTACAAGGTACGAAATAAAACAGTAAACTTTGTGATCCATATAAACTACTATCACACCACACCACAGTGGCTATATTTGAAGACAAAAACAACATATTATTATAACATGTACACCTTCAATTCCATCAACTAAGGAAGCACAACACATGTACAATATACAATATACAAGAGATCGAGTTTTATTAGAGCTCAAACTACTTGTATTGTGTATAATATGATGTAAAACTAACACCTTTGTAGGATAAAAAGAAAGGATTTTGTGTAGTGTATTGTATGTAGTATGTAGGTATGTATATGGAGTGTAACGAATAGATTGTATTAAGTGTAATACCGGCTAGAAACTACAAACAAGAGGAGGAAAAACAAAGCTTCAAAAGAATATCCTTACAATAATCATACAAACACCCCCTAACCATATACATACATTATACATACAAAGTCCAAATACAAATATAGATAAACATACATGCCTTAGGACCATAACATGACAGTGTGTATTACAACTAATAATATCATGTCGGAAATGCACAGGAAAAATATCGAGTAAAAAAAAGAAGAAGAAGAAAGCTTCAAACTTAAACCCAAAACCAGAGAGAAAGGGGGAGAGAAAAAGGAGAATTACCAATGTGCTGCCACTACATACTACACACAATTACTATTACTACTACTACTTATTCTACAAGTAAAAATATTACTCGTTTTATCCTAATATTATTCGCCATCCTATTCGCTCAACTCTTTCTCTCTCTCTCCACTCTCAATGTATACAGATTAAAGTGCTTTTCATACTTGATACAGTAAAAGGTACAAACTAGTACGACTGTAATTTTTATAGATACAGAGTCATCATTATTATTACACTATTGCTACTTTATACCATGCCATTAGAGGTGGTCGAAGGGTACGGTGAAAAAGTAACTTTTCATTCATGATAACTATAATATACATTCAGTCCACATACCACATTCCACATTCACTCACAACTTACACACCTTGGTTTTTTGGTGTTGGCGTTTCTCTATTACCTACTTATCGTTAGTGTAAACGATGTTCCGTGAGTGGCATATTATTACTGCTATTATAACGAGACAGTAGACAGAATATGCATACGGCATATGTATGGTACACAGTATACATGATGTGTGCATGCACACAAAACCAAATGGTTGCGACAGGCAAGTACAAAAAAAATCATCTCTCCCTAACGACTACATGTACATATTATGTATTATACAGAAAGAGATAGTGTCAGCCACATACACCATAGGCATTTGTCAACAAGATAACTCGTCAAAAGTCGAGTTAAGCAAAATTAAGTTGCTATTTCTAATACACATTTTGTTTCTTGCAAGGAGTGTTGTACAATATGTTGAACATGCACTCACAACTCACAACTCAAAATATTCAGTTGTGGGATTTTTGGAAGGGGAAAAAGTTGTGTTTAAAAAAAAATATTGCAGCTATTTGTTGATGCTAACGCCTTCCTTCATGAACTCTGTCAGTCTGTGCAGATTATACCGTTAAAAAACCAACTTCCATCCAGGAAAAAGTATATTGAAATGCATTTTTGAGGTACATAGCACATATATTATATATTATACACTATACAACTTTATACTTACACAATGTACAAGTTCAAGAGAGCACATGTAAATACACATACATGTCTTATTTATGTACAGTACTATAGTAAAAGTTGTGTAGAGTGTAGAGTACGCATCATCTCCTGTTTTTAGACATACAGAAGGTACGCATATATGTATCTGTAATGGGTATCCACTTTAAGTTATATATTTAAGTAAAGACTACCGTGATACACTCGAATAATAGAAAGGAGAACTAAACCCAGAGAGAGTTTACAAGCAGAAGGGGAAAACATTTATTTATCTGTACATATCATATTAAAGAACTGTATAATAGAATATGCAAGAGTTTCGAATCGCTAAATGGGTCTCCAGTGGTCAATATTTTTTACTAGTACATACACTTTTGTTTTCATTCCAGGGCAGGGATTCCCGAATCTCCAATTTTGTTATTTTCCACCAAACATGTAAGTACAATGCAGAAAATGCAAAGCACTTTCCATAAAACTCTAAAAGAAACTACTTTTCTTTTGTGTACAGTGGACAGTATTTCCGTAGACACATTCATGGAATACATGGAATACATACAGGAATAAAACTAACATTTCCAAAGGAAAGGTAAACTCTACCACTTTAATAATTTAAGTCTATATATACCTAAGTCATTTCCCCTTAAAAATTTCAGAGATAAATTCATTAAGATGCTACACCATTGAAACTACTGAGTGCAGGATCTGACATGTCACATGTCACATGTATAATATTATATTTTATATTGATCCAAAAGTAACTTTTAGTATACACTTGTAAATCTCTGTTTTAAAATTCAAATCTTTAATTACTATAGACCGAATAAAAAGCAAAGAGTATACTGCTTACTACCTTTTTTTTATACTACCACTGCTTGAACATAAGAAATTTGGTTGCACGAACAGACGATGGTAAAAAAAACAGAACAGTCAGGGAGAAAGTTGTTAGTTTTCTTTTTCTCCAGCCTCTAACTTCACTTTTCTTTCTACTTTCGATTTTTTTAGTATTCTTTTTTCCCCAAAGTATAGAATTGTCGACAATGATGAAGCAAGAGCAAGAAATAGAAAGAGAGTTTCTGCACACAATCATAGAGATATATTATAGATTAAAAAACATGTAGAATATAAAACTTACACATGGAAAACAGAGAAAAAGAAAAACTATTCTACATCCAATATCAACAAAGAACCTTTTCCTTTATATATCATGCGATACAACATACAAGTAAAACTGCTTCAAATGGACAACTTCTATTCTTTTTCTATACTGTTACTTTTTTACTTGATAGTTCGACGGGAAAAACAGCAGACGCAAAATATATTAGAATGAACTAAGAAATAACACACGCACACACATACACACACATTACTCCATACTTTCTATATTCTTCTGTTGCTTCTCGTCGTTGAAAACACCATTATTATGTGTAGTTCAAGTTGAGAGACTTCCATAGAGAAAGAAAGAGAGAGATGTACAATACATTTGGGAATTCTTGTCCTTTCCCTAGTTGCAAACTTCACGTTCTCAATGTGTAGCCCCAACAAACTCTACTTGTACAGACTAAATGTTCAATTCAAATGTGGATATATGTAGAAAAGACGCTTGTGTGTATCACGTGTACATTATATAGTATTATATATATATATACTTACAAACGGATCGATTAAAGTGTGTTAATAATAAATTTGCTATATAAAAAGATAAATAAACACAATGTCTAAAGTATTATACAAATCAAATGTTGTATATAATATTTAAAACTAAAGATTCAGTAATGTACTTGTTGTTCAACATAATATTTTACCTGGATACTGAATACATCATAAATTGCAGATGTAAGAAAAGATAAGTTTCAAGAAATAATTTGTCTCGAGTCTCGAGTCTTTGAGACGAAGCTCACTTTTATGTACAGACTCTATTTACATACTAATGACTTTGAAAGAGAGAAAACAATAACAGTATTAGACTATTACAATAGGGAGATATTTATATATTATTATAATGATGCATAATATATTATTGTTTCATCTATATATATTTGTTACTTCATACTCATTTTGCAAACATACACCTACATTCTCAGGATGAATGGATGAATAGAAAGTAGGTTCTTTGCATAAATACATTGTATCCATACATTGTACACATACGTAATAGTTACAACAACAATAGTGCTATTACAAACGTCATGTATCGATTAGAGGAGATGAGATGTACTTGAGTTAAACACGATGAGGCATCACTATGATGACGATTTAGGTATTTGGTTGAAGGAGTGAAGGAGTGAAGGAGGAGAAGGAGATGGAGCGAAGCAGTGAGAGAACAGAGCAAACGAGGCTTTTTGTAGCTCATCATCATAAGGAACTTGATGCCTATATTGTCTCCCTCTCTCACTCAGTCACTTCCTTTTTAATACTCTGCCCTTTCTCTCCGATTCTCTTGATGCATATTATATTGCCCAACGTTTCGGGCCAATTAAAAGGAAAGAGGAAAATGTCTATGTGTATAAACATTATCATACTGCAAATCGTAAACTGCTCTTGACTTTTGTATTTTGTAACAACCTAGTACAACATAATTTTGCTATACTATACACTATGCAAACCAAAAGATTTGCACTTTACATTTTACACTTCACCTATGAACTTTCCCCTGGTTTTTATCGTCTTCAATTATACTTTCTACTTTCTATACAAAGAACTTTTGTGTAGTGTATAGACACTAACACGCATCAAAATATTTTCAATGTGTAATGTAATATATAAAATACAGATTACAAATATTAGATTGCATTACGTAACAGAGTACATTATATTTTATATTACATAGAAATTTAGACAGCCTTCAAAATTGATGACACATGATGTTTCATCAAACATGGACCCGAACTGAGCTGAAAAGAGCACCATGGTCCATGGTTGCACAAAGAGCAAGTAAAAGCTTTTTTTAGCTTAATGGGGACAAAACATACCACACTATTCACTATTCATTCATCATACATCATACATGTATGTATGTATGTATGTATGTATGTATGTATGTATGTATGTATGTGATAGTCATTCACTCAACTAACAACACAATCAATAATGTGTAACCTATATCATATTGTCCTAGACAAAATGTCACATTGTTTAAAGAAACATCAATATCCAGCTTCTATCTATTCATCTACACTTTAAGAGTTTAGATGATGCCTTTTTGTGTTAATATACAATATAATAATAACCAATAATCGTCATCATACATAATACATACAGATTACAGATACAAAGGAAAAAAAGATTCCATATCTATATAATATTTATATGCATGTATATAAATTTGTTGATTACTATTTTTTCCGTTTCGTCCACTTTACTTTTCTCTTATATTTGTTTCAGTAGGCCTGTCGCAGAAATAAGACTCTATTTTAATGAGTATACAAAATACAAACCTATCTACGTATAAACACTTACGTCTGAGATTTGTTCATCGCTACTGTCTACTGTGTCTCTTTCCCTCTTTTGGTCTCTTCCGCTTATATTACACTATACAAATACAAACAAATGCTTCAAAATCTCTGACGTAAAACCATATAGTGTCATGTTGACAGTCGAATAAATACATACCGCATATATATATACATATGTATACAATAAAACAAACAGTAGTAAAAAAACTCAATGTGTGTTTATAACACGTATATCTATGTACATTATAATAATATACAATATACAGTATAGGAAAACATCAGTACAGCTTTTATGTAATACGCTCCAGCCTGGATCTGGATCTTTTTTATATTAAATAGATTACTTTTTCTTTTGTATGAAGTACGCATTAAGAGTGAATCTGTTGTATTTTATTTTCTTGGAAAAAATACAGGACTTTTATTCGAAAAATGTGATCGGCAACTCTGAGAGAATTGACCTTATATTATGTACATATATGTACACTGGACGCAGCTATAAAGATTTTTTATTCAATCTTTATAATTTCAAATGATAATAAAATCCGGAATGACCGATTGTATGAATGAATATACATATATCCACAAAATGGATTATACTTTATAATTTATAATATATTATGCATCTAATGCATGTAATTTTTGATGTGGATAAAAAAGAGAGCAATGATAATGATAATCAAAATGCAGTAATTGAGAAGGACAATATAATAGACTGGATAAAATGGAAAGAGAGAGAGAGATATAGACAAACTGAACGATAAGAAAGACATACACATACACATTGAGAGAGCGACAGTCTTTCAGCGTTCAGCGTTTGCATAAAGTAATGAGCCAAAATTACCATATTATACAAAAAAGCAAGTTGAATAATATTTCCAACTGGTTTGGGTATAAAACTTGATTTAGAGACGTAGCAGAAGATGAGACAGAGAGAGAGAGGGAAATAGAGAGATAGAGAGAAATCCTCCTCACATAAATACTCTTTTAACTTAATACTTGTTACAACAACAACAAAATACATAGTCCTATACATAATACATACGGCATGTATTTAGTACTTGGTATATAAAATAAAATAGCATCAGCATTAGTTTTTTTTCTCTGTTACTCTCAGCTCTCAGCATATTATGTAAGTCCTAATAGTTAGCAGTGCCATTATCATGCATGCCGTTTTTATTCATCACATACGTAAAAGACAGAACAGAACACAATACATACCATATGTACACTCAATAGTTGAGTTGATATGAGGTCTAATACTATAATATAATGTGATATGACTTATAGTACACTAGTTGGTGTATTGTATCATATGTAATGAAATGTGAAAAAATGTCGAGTATTTGAGTATTTTGGCGTTTGTACCAAAAAGAACTTTCTGACATGATGTACACACATAATACACACACAGTTACAATGTACAACAAAACTATAAACCCCTCTTCTCGTCAAGTCTGTTTTTTTTTTCAAAGTTGAAGAAGAGAGTTGTTAGTACAAAACTACAAACTAGGCTGAAGCAATAAAGTAAGATAAACACATAATATCATTATTGTTATTATAACAAGTATTATTTGGAAATGTATTAGCATATACGTGTACTACTTGTAGTTTATTTATGCATCTATATATGTGTATATGTCTCTGAATTTGTGTGTGGTGGTGATGTCTGTATTCGTATTCTGTATAAATATTACACTGTGTCTATTATTATAAATACATCCATGTGTGATATGTAAAATGTTCAAAAAAACTAAATAAATGTTATACAATCCTATACATAGTTTACCTTCAACATGTTATACAATAGCATAATGTGGATTAATGTTCACATTTTATTTATTTAGTTATTTGCTATGTATAAAATGTATACAATTACAATGAGGTCTCGCTTGTATTAGTGAACATATATCATCATCATTATTAGTAATGAGTCATTAAAATATTTCATCGTCTAGTACCGTGTTTGTCTACAATGAATGTTTTCAATAATAAATGATAAATGATAATCACTCTTGTATGATTTTCAAAGTAACATTTGTTTGTACATATTTTTTACTCGTTTTTGGAAAAGGAAATTCAAACTTTGAAAAAAATCTAAAACTTTTATGTAAAGATTTGTATTTCGCATGGTTTCTACCTAATTTTTATAACCTGTATACGATGATATACGATATATATCATCAAACTTCATCAACTTATTTTACGTTTATGTATGTAGAACTGTAGACTTTTTTATACACCCGTGTCAATTGTTTTTCTTTTTCTGTTTATCCATTATAATGGGACAAGTATACACATTATACACTGTGTTCCTACACTCTGAAATGGTTAAATACATAATGCATGTCAGTTTTCCATACGACACTTATACAATTGACAGTTGTTATTTGTTATTGACACTTGCAAAATTACATGTGTGTCTAGTATCTCTCTATAATATAATACTAAACTCTAAACAGTATACATCATAATATAGTCATACCGTACAATGTACAATTATTATGTTCATGTTATACATTACAGTATTTTAGGACAAAAAATAAAGTCGTGAAGTGATGACACATAACACACACTGCTATAACAAGTTGTACGTATGCTCGCAGTTAATTGTGATTAGTAACAATCATTATTATTATTTAGTAGTATTTACAAGTAGTATTGTATGGCAAATATAATATGGATGAACAGACAGACGTAGGTGGTTTGAAAAATATATGAGTCATACTCTCATGATACTGCAAATAAACTAAAATTAACTAACATTAATGCAGTATCATACAAAACGTACCAAGAACATTTATATAGTTTGTACAGTTTCTAGTTGATGATGATAATGATGATGTTTTACTTATTATTATACAAATTACAAGAAACGGAGCAAACAGAGTTCAATCACACATGGTATTCTAACTAATTCTATGACATTCACATAATATTTTATGTGTAATATATTCACACTCACTCACTCACTCATTCTTTTGCATCTTAGACATGCATAACACAATAATATAAACATGAAAATATCAAGCTTATTACTCATTTAATATGAATTTGAATATAAATAAGAAAATAATATATTAAATATGACTACCCTATATACTCTCCATATGAAATATGAACATATATTCTACATATGTATATCTAAAATTATAATTGTATTATGTACACATATATGCATATTATATAGAATATAGATTATAGACATCAATTTACCTGTCACCTGTAGGGTCGTTATATATTAATCCTGTCTTTGGATTGTGGAGAACACCAGGAACAATCAGTAAAATATAACTAAAAAAAACCTCTCAAAATATTTTTCCAAAATCCGAATGGCCAAGGTAAAGTAAAATAGTAATAAACCGGAAATTCAATTAATAAAACAACAAATCCAAAAAACTTGACAGGTAGAAGAGAGTATAGAGAAAAGACTATACAGTATGAAAATCCCGACTCTCTTTTTTTTTCGTTAGATAATCGGAGAACACACCAAAAAAACTGTTGTTTTTTTTTTCGGAAGAAAAAGAGAGCGAGATAATTAAATGATGATTGTTGAACTGTATACACACAATAAATTAACCAAAGAACGATTCAACTGTACAGATGTACTCAAAATCTGTTTCTCATAAAGAAACGAGATGTTGATGATGATTTAAAAAATTTTAAATACACTTTTTTCCAACATAAATAAATATCGAGGTTATACACACACACTAAACAAAAGTCAATCCTCTTTCTCTCTTAAGTAAAATCTAACTGATTCAACTGGGAGTAACCTATGTCGGTTCGGATACAGACGGTTATCCGGCTCTCTTTGGCCCCATCTTGTAGCAGGAGCTCTCATGACAGCATTTTTCAGTGACGAATTCCAAAGGAAGAGCGTGCTGACGGTCTGCTAAGGACAACAATTTTGAATTTTTCAAAGGTTCCAAAGGTTTCAAAGTTTTTTTGTTTTGATTTTTACAAGTTTTGACTTTTGACGAAAAAAGTCAAATGTTTTTTAAAGGACTCCTTGCCACTGATCAATTGTGTCGTTTACTAAAATGTTAGGTTTAATTGAAATGCTCTACCGTAGTTGCTGTTTTGAATCAAAACTTTTGATTCTTTGAAGCTTTAGTTTACAGCTGATTTTCAATGGTGTGAAAATTTTTGCAAAAGTAACTTTACAGTGAACATAATAAACATATAAAAATACCCATCAAATCATGGGGGCTCCAGGTCCAGTCGAAATACTAAGGGCAGCTCAAAAAGATAACATTTTTATAGAAAAATTTTCACAGGACGTACAAGAAATTGTTGAAGCTTTAATTGGTAAAATGAAACCTTATATGTGGAACTGAATATGAATTTTGGCCGAATCGAATTTTATAATTATGGCGCTGCGATTGCAAAACAAATATGTATTTGCATAGCTCTAACATCTAAAATTTAGTTCTAGAATCACCGCTTGGTGTCAATTATAAA
>JAQGBH010006545.1:0-12315 GCA_034698265.1 Sminthurinus aureus | reverse complement strand
GGATCACGGCTGTTTATACGTAAAAGTTAGACTCGGCTTATTTTGTATGATTCCGGCCGCTATTGCACGGGTTTTCCGGACTGACAATGTGCATACATTAGATACATACGGACACACAGCATGATGAGATAGGAGATACATGGATATTTGGTACAGCTTACAGATTTTTTGTGGTAAATGGCCAAGGGTTTTTGTTCCTAATTTATCTGATATTTGGGGATCATTGGTTTATCTGTGCCTTTATAATTATTAATTTTTAGCCTCTATGTACTCTCGATTTTCAGATTTCATTCAAGTACATAAAAAATCAGGCGTTTCTTGGAGACTCGTAAAACTTTATTTGACTTTGAACAATGCTCTTCTGAAAAGTTAAATAAAATATTTAAACCCATTGCATTGAAATAAAAATTGATGTAATTATTCTGGAAACTATTTTTTATGCAGATTTTCAGTTAAACACGGAATTTTGAGAAGGCTCCGTAAATCGTAAACGATTAGCTTAAATTTCTTGTACTTCTTGCAACTGAAACATTTTACATTTATATAGGCTGCATACCAAACGCTATACACACATTACACATGCATCCATAAATGGTACGTGTAGTAAAACCAAAGTGACAAGACCTTTATCAGTTATCAGTTTTCATGAAGAAATGCCGTTATTTTAGTTGTAAGCTCGTCTATTATCTATCACTGTAAATCGCAACCCTACGTTTTTATTAAAAGCTGAAAAGAATACAGTAGTATTTCTGACATGAATTTGTTCTAAATTTTAATGGCAATGATATACAATATACAGTATAATGATAATTTTAAATCTTTTTATTTTCCTTTTTCCTTATGGTCACATTTTGGTAGTAGTAGTCACATTTTTTATTGTTGTAGTAGTTTTGTAAATTCCCATGCTCAACAAATATTTGCCCTATAATAAATATGTATCTCGCTTACTGTATCGTGTATTGACTTTGCAGATTCCTTTAATTGTTATCCGCGTGTGCATTAAATATTAAATGCCAGTAGAATATAGTCATGTATTTTGTAATCATTTCTAGCCACACAACTCTTAATTATTGATAACTGATAACAAATAATAATGTGTGTAATATAATATGTTGTAGGTTGTAGTTGACTGTTGATGTATTTGACTATCGGTAAACTGAGGCAATTTATAGTTTAAATATACATAGATAAATAATTATTGATAATGTGATGATAGTCAAATAATAATGAGGATTCCAAAATATATAGGTCGATTCTTAACTTGTACTACTACTATTATTATTGCCACGAAGCTCATCATCAATGAAGAGTTCAATGGCCTAATCCACAAACACAACTTATGAATAGACTAGACGGAAAAGATAATGTGATATTCTCTTTTTCCACACACACACAAACACACACGGTTTAATGATCATCCTTCGTATTTTCATGTACATATTACACATTCATTCATTATGATAATCTTTGATCATCCTCTACTACATCATTAATGTGTATGCTACTCATGACACTACATCTACGACTCTAGCATTATGAATTACGAAAGAGACATGAATTAAAATATATTCAGTCATCAGAGTGACGTGATATTCGTAAACTCTGTTCTGTTGATGTATTTGATACTTGATTTATATTTGATATTTGATAAATAGTATAGAATCTAGCAATATTACTGATTCTATGGTACGTTAGGTATGTGACAGTTATACGTACAGAGATATTCTATATTCTATATTCTAGTTATAAGAGTACATGTTACAAGTTGCAAATCAAATAGCAAATGGATATGACATATTATTATGTACGAATGTAGTGTGTTTAGTTAAAAGTGTTGCAATTTGTTTGTTAAACAATACAATAACATAGAAAAATAAAACTGGAACAGATAAAATATGTAGTTTTTTATTCATTCCTCTCTTCACTCTCACTCTCAAACTGTAGAATATTTTATGCATAATATCTGTAGATAAAAAATTGTATGAATATCCACTATCAACACTATAAAACTCTAAGTTCGAAATTCGAAATCCCTCTGCGTATTTATTTTGCACAACACTTCGGTATTCCGTATGCGATATCATCGGCTAAACATTCAACAACGAGCAATGAAGTACTCACAATACTATGATTTATGACTTATGTCTTTTGACTGGGTAAGAACACGGGGTTTATTCAATGACTTTTGAACTGGGAGCCTTCGCAAACCGCAAACACCTCTAAGTATTCACGATTCCATTGTTGCGATTCACCAATTTACCTACACAAAATTTTGTTCTGGAGCCATGATCAATAATTTACGAATTACAAATCACCAGTATCTTGGTTTGCACATTGAAATTCGTAAGGAATTCTACATCATTAGAAATTATGAAGCACAAGACCGCGAAGCGGTCTGCCATCATCTCAACAGTAGAAACATAACCAATATCAATACACACGTAATGAGTTACTACTGCTCATACACGTGCTGTTATTATCATAATCATATTGTGTTCATTTTGATGTTTCCATCAAAATAACTTGTACTCTTGATTATGTTCATGCAGATCAACATGAGAGAGAGAGAGAGGCGGAATTAGAGATGGAGGAAAAATATTGATGAAATATCGTCCGATCTCTAGATTAGGCTGTCACATTTAGGATTTACGATTATAATTTCCTCGTATATTATTATTATTATTATGCGCTGTGCTGTGTAAACTAAAATGTATGTAAAAACAAATTATTGTTGTTTTTTAATCATTTATAGGGTGCAGACTGCAGACGAGATTTCTCTAATTTATGGCCTACGGACAGCCTTGGAGACTACAACTGTGGTATTTACATGACCCACCATCATTCTGAGGTTATGACCTCTGCTCTGTCTATTTGAGGCATTGTCAAAATAACATGTGCGAGTTGAGATGTCCATGTGAAAGATGATTATTATTTGTTATTAAATTTATGTTGTTACGCCACAATGAAATCCATTGTTTTTTCAAGTCTTTAACATGTCCCAAGTCTCAATCTTCATTCATATCCCTTTGGGTAATGTGTCTTTCCTTTTGATACATGTACTATTTACGCATTAGCTTAACCAAAGAAACAGAACAACGAATACATAATAAACATCAATTCTACATTGCCTATTGCAAGGGTCATATTTTCTGAAAATAATTTGCATTTTATTTCCCTTTCTTTATGAGCTATGAGCCAGAACTAATTTTTAAGTGAAACCCATTCTGTATCACGAATTTCGGATTTTGATTTTGAAAGGAGTTCAAGAATCACTTGTGGAATTTAAATTTATATCACAAGTGATTTAGAACAATTCCCCGTTTTGTGAAGAAAGTCTGTGGTCTCTGTCTACCATTGTGATTTTAAATGCCCTATTCACGCAGGAGGAGCTTGCTACACATGAAACTCCTGAATTACTTGCATCCTTTTAGAATTCGGCGTCGAAGTTGCTTATGATTTCTTACAACTTTTGGAATTTAGAAAGCAGTCGGATGCACAAATGCAAAGTACTTTTGCACTTTCATTTGATTCCCAACTTCTGTTAAACATTTAACAAATAAAAAAATGCTTTCTTGTTATTATTATTTTACGTGACCAAATAGTAGTTACAGATTAGTTTCTTTAATATTTTATATTTTATAATACATACAAGTAATAAGTAATTATACATTATACATATTATACTATACATAGATCAGCATACGAAACGTACGCAGTATCAAACATGTCGTATTTACATTGTTGAAAAAAATGGAGAAGAAAGATACTTATTACTTATTACTTATTACAATGTAATGGAAAATACGTAATACGTATTTCATGCTCCTTTAATAAAAATTAAAATATACCCAAAGTATTTTATGCTAGCATAAGTATTGTTTCAATACTTACTCAGTCGATTTGGTTTGTGCGTGTATTTCTATGTTTTATGCAGTGATATTCATTATTGGTTATGATTTAAAAAAATACTGCAAATACTACTATTAATGACTAGATACTAGATTACTTATGGGCATACAATTGGCCGATGTATGCACATTGCACATGCTAGATAAAAATAATAATTTAATAATTTTATTATAGACTAAAAGACTAGGTTCTAGGTGTTGTTGTTGTTAGGAATTACGAATTTAGTAGTCATCCGCCGAGATTAAATTAGAACAATCATCATCGTCATTGTCTTCTTCATCAGAATCGTCAAAAACTCTTTTCAAGCCTACAGAATTGCCATTGTCATCACCAGCAAGAGCATGTTCAAAGGTTCGTTTGACACCGCCTTTCCCAGGATTTGTTTTAGCCCATCGCCTGAAATTTAGAAATTAAATTTTGTCGCTTAAATTGAAAAGTGAAAAGTATTTTGATTATGAAGGACAAAGTCTGTATCTAATGAAATATGGGATTGAGCCATTCTTTTCCATATCGCATTATACATTCTATGATATTTGACTCATCTATTGAAAATTGAAACAACAAGGTCTAAAATATCAAGTGCGTATAAAGTGTGGATTAAATACCTTTTTAGTTGTTTTGCTCTGAATATTGGCTCGAACTGTAAACAAACACGATAGAGAAAAGAGAAAAGAGACAATTAAAAATTAAGGATGTTTTGTGCAATTACTTGATTTCAAATTTAAACATGAGACATTTTAGAAATTGCGCTTAAGCCAATTTAAATGGCGTAGCTACCTCTCGAAGTTGCTCTAGATATAGATCCGTGGGTCGGATGCAAAATCGCTTTTGCTGAACGTACTGAAAATTACACATGGATATGTAAAATACAAAATACATTAGACTATTTAAAACTGTGGATAGTTGTTTCAATTGTGGAATAACCACAAAGTTCTACGGCGACCTAATACATACATTGCTCTCTATTGATCTAAATATTTAATAAAGTATTTTCATAAAATTTTATCCTTACATTGTACGCTTCCTTTGGAGAGACTCCAAATCTGTATTAAAGAATTGTATTTGTTATAAGATTTGCATATTTTTTGTCATTTTTTGTTATTTATTTGAGAGTGTTGTATTCAGTACCCAGTTTATGCCAGGTATAATTTTCTTGAATTTTCCTTACCGAAACATGATGAATGCAATAATGAGAATGGCCGAAGAACCCGCGCCGCTATTTCCATGAATCAAAACTTTTCCTCCTTCATCCAAACAGTTTTCAACAAACTTTGGCCAAGTATTTAAGAAAACAAAGAATATTTACCTTAGGACTTAAATAACCAAAAATATTAGTTTTACTTATACTTTATACTTTATACTGAGCTCTGCTGTACCTCACACACGGACATGCACCTTGGAATTATGCTTTCAAAGGAACTTTCTGTAAAAAAAAAGTGACAAGACCAAGGTAAAAGTAGAATTATGTAAAAAAAAAGTCAAATGTTTTCATGTAGAATTTGCATTTCATCTGATAGTTCATAGTACAATGTAAAACATTAAGCATTAAGCATATTCTATCTCAAAGAAAATACAAAAAAAATGACACATGTAATTTACCGTTCATTTCCACAACTTTGTATTGGAAATGTCCTATGAAATTTGGTTTTATGACGCGACGCTCTAAAATATGGCGGACGCATACGATATGAGTAAAGCCTGAACTTTTGAGCTCATCAAATTTCTTTTTTGCAGCGGATGCATAACTTCCAAAGAAGACATTGGGGCATATTTCCTGCGCATCTCGTCTCATTTCATATTTCCAGTGGACCACTACAAAAGAAAATATAAAACATAAAAAACATAAAAAACAGAAAGGCTAGATTTACTCAGCGTAACATTTTTAGTGTTGCATAAATTACAAAAGGAGATATGTATGTATAATGTATAAGTTATATTTTACACCACCTATTTCTTGTCTATATGAAAAAATTAAGAAAACTGATGGCGACACGACTAAAACTACTGAACCATCCCAACTCCCAACCAATCCCTTTTGAATGTTGTATTAAATTAGCGTGATCATGGATAAATATAAAAAGGGAAAAAGAGGATGATTATTTACCGTCACGTATTTCCGGAAGTGGAGGGTAGACAATTGTTTGAGAGAAATCTTCCGAACTCGAACTATTACTATTCCTTGGAGTACTATGGCCACTACTGCTACTACTAAGTTCAACGTCATCATGATGATCATTATCTTTAAGATCAACATCTATGTGTTCAACAACATCCATTTCTTGTTCCATTTTCTTTCTTTGTTCTGTTCGTGTTACTATTTTGTACTCATATCTTGTACTTTTTCTTACAGTGAAACAGCTTTATAATTACTTGATTTAGAATGTAGATTTTGTTACCCTTTCAAATTTTAACTAATTCTCTTTGAATTTCAAATTTCAAATAACTCAATACTGAATATGAATGTGTATTTTTTATTTTAGCACGGCACGGTTGCTTCTTATATAATCTATAAAATCAATAATCAATGAACGAATTCAAGAACGATGAGTGATGAGTGATAACAATCAGAAAGTTACACCCGAGAAAAGGCCATACATATAACAAATGGTAATTTTGTGCTATTTCTGCTCATTTTCTTAGTACATGAAGCCAAATTCCAAAAAAAAACATCACCAAATTATACTACTTTTTTGTGTTTTGTGGAAGGATAGTTAAAATTGAAGGAATACCTTAGAGGATTCAGAATTCAGAATTTAATAATTTATTATTCCACATTTCATAGAGGCGCCATCATCATCCATCTCATCTCATCCTACATCCTACATCCGCATTTATTTCGTAACAATTTGTTCAAAGTTCGAAGTGAAGTGCAAAGTGCAAAGTACGAAGTACGAAATACGAGAAATATGAAAAATATTATGAATATGAAATTCTAGCAGAGATTACAGTATCGTATCGGAAATCGGAAACATAAGAAAATTAAGAAAATGCAGCTCCAAGGCAACGTTTCTTTCGCATATCTCATAACTCATAAGTAACTCGCGTTTATTTTATAATATACACACGAAATAATATGTACTACGTACAATGTACACATTCAAACGCATTCCATGTTCCATTCAACATTTTAAAGTACAGATTACAGTAATAGACAACACAAATAGCAAAAATGATTAGAAACTTACAAATCATGAGAGTGAACTAAAATTATGTATTTTGTTACTTTTTGTCAGTAGTAATAGTGGGAAAACACAAATAGAAAAATATCGATATTAACAATTCACAATTCACACGCCATATTTAACATAAAACAACAGTGTTTCGCTCTACATAGTTGTGTGAATAGGCATTTTTATTTACGAATGACTTGATAAAATATGCATTTCACTAGTAATTTACACATTGTTATGACTTGACACTTAAAATAGGACTACTCTCCTATAAAATTTTTCACAGTCTGGAGTCTGGGAAGTTACATGTCCGCTTGTAATTGGAGACAAGGAACAGAACTCCGCCTGTGAACTCCCTAAATAAAAACATAAATATAAATATTCATTGAAACTATAAATAAAAACATAAATATAAATATAATTATAACTATCAATATCATTAGTAAAATTTTACCAAATTTTCCCAATTTATCCACGATAGTCTTGCGGTCAAATCTATAAAGTACAGAATCGGATAGACAGAAATTAAAACTCCATGTGTAAGAAAGTGTAAAAAACGCAAAATGCTCATGGATTCTAATTTTATCAATACACAATACAGTAGGAGGAATAAACAAAGAAAAAAAAATACAAACCTGATGTGTTCCATTCTGAAGATCGTTCAGATTTGATCTCACCCTTCAAAGATTTTTCCACAAAGGTTAAAGGATCATATTTTGAATTAAGGACTTCCTTCAGTAGTGCAATGTACGAGATTGCAAGACGCATGGTATCAATTTTTGTCAGCCGTTTCTCATATGGGAATGTTGGGACATGTGTTCTGAGTTCCTCAAATGCAGAGTTGATGCTGGAATTTAATAAATAAAAAATGGACCATGAACATGTTATTTATATGATATTATTACAGTTGTAGTTGTGATGTGCATTGTGCATTTTATAAACTACTTTATACACACACCGCTTAATTAATTAATTATTGATATTGGACGCGACAAAAATAAATATTCGTCATGGAGTCATTGAGTACATACATGCAAAATATAATTTAGGCGAATTAAAACCTGGCTAACCTTGGTACAGACCTCAGCATTCGTTTCCTTTCCCGCACATTTGCTGCTTGCCTTTGACCAGTCCACTGATGACCAGTGTAATCTGATGAATTGGCATCCATGAAATTTTCATCTGTTCAGAGTTTAGAGTTTAGAAATTAATAAAACAAAATTTGCTTTAATTTCAAACTAATATGTAACGAGGTTTAGATTAGGTTTAAAGTGCTTTTTTAGGGCTCCGTAAGTCAGTTGACTAGGGAGCCCTCAATATTTTTTTTATTACAAATATATGCTTACATCTTGAACAAACTAATAATAAATATAAAAAAGAATAATACTCAAAGCATTCAAAAATGTACCTGTTATGACAGAATTTGAGTTAGAGGCCGAAGGATTTTCACCATGTTTACTTTCACTCAAAGTTGTATTGCCTTTCTCGTCAGACTTTTCTTGACTAGTTTCATCGTCCACCATATTGATTTCTCCATGATTGTAAGTACCACAGGAAGATGAAGGCTGAAGTTCTGTGTAGCTACTGTGATTTTGATTTCTTTCAGGATGACAATAATAATGAATTGAGTCGCCGGAATGTATTGGCTCATTATACATTCCCTGATGACAATTGTAATGATCCACACTGTTCACGTTATCATAAGAATCATTGTTCGTTATGGGATGTTCGTAGTGAGGATGGATCTGAATGTAATTGCTCTGACAAACTTCCTGCTCATACGGATCCGAGTGTTGAAAACAACTAGGAAATTTTTCAACCGTGGGATTCATTTTTTCAACAAGAGGTTAAATATTATACTAAATACTAAAAACTAGTCACTTTAGTTTTTCTTGCACGTCTTGATATTTTTATTGTTGTTGTATGAGACACTGGCCAAATTACAAAACGAGTCAGTAAAATAATAACACTGATTAAAAAAATCAAGATAAAATTAATCCAAAATTCCTGTTGGTTGAAGAAAGTCACACTCACTTTGAATACTTTGAATACTTTGATTACACACCACACTCGGATTAATTACAAAATTTTCCAAATGAAGCTGAGTTGATTCTTCTTCTTCCTTACTCTTTGAAGCTTGGGTTTCAAGTGTACGACTATATACCCTAGACTTTCATCCTCATCAGAGAAATCTTTCCCTGTTCAATGCAGTTTACTCTTCTAGGTTCCAGTCTCCAGTCTCAATATGCTCAATACACTGACTTGTGAGTGCATTGCCTTCCATATAAACATGTATCCAGAACTTTGTGAGAAAGTCTGTGGGAAAAAGGGGAAGCAAGAAAGGGAGTCAAACGTAGAAAAGGTTGGCTTAAAGCCTCTCTTACTCCGCCTCCAGTTATTTTCTCTTCGTTTCTCCTTCCATTTTTTTGGCATCAAGCCAAAAAAATCCAAAAGACGTAAAACATATTATCCAACTTTTCCCAATAGAATCTTTTTTCTATTTTCGTTTTCTGTATCAGAAAACGGGCAATTCAAATTTTTAATCCATGCATCCTCTTTCTTCGCTATCCACTCTGTTTTTGTTATTTGAAATATTCTCATTTCTAATGAATACATAATGCATAACAATAATAATTATTATTACCCTTTCTCTTTCGTCACAATTTTCATACTTACAATTTATAATCAAAGGGCAATGTAGAAATTAGCAGAATTTTTTAAACGGGTGTTGAATACCAAATAGATAATTCTAGAGATTCTGATCAGTACACATTCAAAATCCGAATAAATGAGGTGGAAATTCCCAGGGTTTTAAAAGGCGATAATAATAAACTCGATGGACAGAAAAAAGATACATGGGTAATGCGTATTATGTATTATGTATGTGCGCATTGTGCATACATGCATATTGTGACGATCTAAAATTGACAGGGAATCCTAATTGTACATTGAACATGGTACTGGGTTCTGTGACAATTGTGAATTGTGACGTAGTGAAGTAGAGATGACAGAAACTAAACTCTTGTACAGTGTATCACATGATCTGCACTTGTACAATGTGTAATGTGCATTGTGCGTTATGTATCTAATCTATAACATATAGCATATGTATGAAATTACTCGTAATTCGTAATACATGTTACATAATATGACATTTACAAGAGAAACTTTTCCGGGGTGGTTACAAACACCAGAATAATTACCGTTTACAATCACACACTCACATGGACATTCACAATTCACTATTCACAATGTTACCACTCTTGTTTGCTCTTGAGGCATGATGATGATGATAATGATGGATCCCCCTGGTCGTATTACGTATGTATTATGTATCCTAAGTGAATTATCGGTTGAGATCGAGATTCGAGAGAGCATAAACCTTTTTTGCTTCATACGTACATACAAAATACAACATTCAATTGGGTGCCCCCTTCATGTATGTACGTAATGTATGTATGCATACATAAACTCGGCCCAGTTTTAAGCCTATGTATACATACATGTGCATCAGTTTGCTCTTTGGCTTTAGTTTTGTCTTTCGTCTTCCGTCATCCCTATCATAAAATAGACAATGAACAATGAGGAATACCTAAGTGTGGTTTATTTCCATACATAAGCATTGAGCGTAGCGAATAGTGTAGTATGAAGTGAACGTACTACGTTACGCTTTCACTTTATTTACAAACAGTGTTAACTGAGAAATTTATTGACTAAAATATCCTACCATAATCGTTAATCGTTTGTCAAATGAGGATTCCGTGGGAGCTGGAAGTTCAAAAATGATTTTTAAAAAAAATTTACTCTGAATCCTGTTTTACAAACACTTATGTATGAAATGGACCACAAATAGCTAGAGCATCTTCTCAATTCTCAGTTCTAAAGTTCATGAGTATGCATTGCCAGTGGTAAAATAATGTATACATTTCCAATTTCCAATTATATCATAAATAATACGCAATATTTTTATGCTAAAAAGCTGAGCTAAAAATTTAGACAGTCTATGTGAGTTTCTTCGTCTTCCTTCGTCCTCTTTCCATCCTCTCTGTTGAGTTTTACAGACTTCCTCACCATCGATTTCACATTTCAACTTTTCTCTTTCTTTTTTTTTTTAGGTTTAAGGTCTGCAAGTTATTGCCGGTTTTGGATTTGGTACTCCAATAGACATCCATTCAGCAAACACAGTCACTGATGGGTATTTGGTATTCAACATTCGACATGCCAACTTTTCAACCGCTATAATATGTTGTATGTACGGAGTATGCTTCTATCCTTCTTTTAATTCGTCGTCACAAGCAGACGTGTACAAATAAAACGTATGGTCTTGAAAATAAAAATGAAATGGTGCAGAGTGCACGAGTGGAAAACAAGTTTGCGGTTTTATTCTCCAACAGGCATACAGATATACTATGTACTATGTACATAATACATAAATGTAATAATAGGATGTGAAGTGATGAAAAGGGATCTACTGAACACTTGTGAGGCACGCGGCCTTGACACACGACCTCCACGTGAATGAAGACTGGGTGAAGGGTGCTATAAAATAGTATGGCTATGTACATAGTATAATGAACAATGCTGGAGTGTAAATAACTAGTATGGTAATTTATTCTGTGCTCTTATACATATACCTAATAACTACTCATGTCACAATTGTCTACTCTGATTTTGATTGTGAATTGTGAATCGTGAGCCTTACTTGATGTTGACTCGAAAATGGAATCTTATGTATTTGTTTTTTAAGTTTACATTTTACAGTAGAAGTAAATGGGAATGGATGGGGATTAAAAATAGAGCAATTCTGTTAGCTAATTAGTATTCATTATTCTGGAGTCGTAAATAACATTATATTGAGTATTGAGCATTGGGATTTGGGACGATTCGAAGTTCTAAATTCTAAAAATAAATAAAGTTGAAAGTATTTATGTTTGCGGATTGAATAAAGTTTGTTGTCGATTGACCATTGGTTATTTTTTAAAAAAGGCCAGGACAGAGATATTTTTTAACTTGTTGGTTTTTGGTTGCTGGTTATGAAATTAAAACGTCATGAAATGAGAAATGTTTGCTAGTTTTAAGCATTAAAACCAGTTATAAGTATTAAAAAAAATTAAAATGACAGAGTATATAGATAATAGACACTTTGCACAGTAACTTCGTTCATTCATTCATTCATTCCTACATAGGCTTTCACTTGTGGGGAAAGCAAAAAATCCGGCTGAATTCAAATTATACA
>JAQGBH010006544.1:0-12315 GCA_034698265.1 Sminthurinus aureus | reverse complement strand
AAGAGAGCACTCCCGAAGAGTGCGCCGGTTCGATTCCGGTTGAGTTTTCTATTTTTGCACGTTCAGTCCGTTACAATTTTAAGACGGGGCAAAAAGGATTTAGTATTTTGAGCCCACGAGCAACAACGTTTTCTTTGAACTTAGCCCAATCAAATTGGTACTTTTCTCACAAAATCAAAAAGTAGTCATTTTTGTTCACAAAATCCAAAAAATCCAAAATCCTGGATTACAAGCGATGCAGAAAAGTTACAAACTTGATTTCCGGTACAAAAATACTTTGACCTAGGACCTAGACCCCGCTATGTGAATTAATAACATTTGAATTTTTTTCATTTTTATGAGTTCCGGATCTTTTCTTGGGCTTTAATAATTTTTTGAGCATTGTTGTGGACAATGGATTTTTTTGGTTTTTTGAGAAAACGTGTCTCTTTAAACGACTAACAAAAGGCCGTTGGTCTGAAGGATGACACTTTTATACTTTGGCTGCAATGACAAACAACAGGCCATTTTATTTATGTAGTCAATTTCATTAAATTCGGATTGCAGTCATAAGACTGCTCAAAATGATTCTTTCCATGTCGCGAGTCTGAATTTAGGAGAGATTTTCAGTATTTCGTTTTGTGCAGCCACCCAGAGTAAAAACTGTTAGCATATCTTCAAAATATTTGTAGACAATTTAGAAAATATGATATATGATATGCTGCAAATGACAAGGTAACAAAACAAATTCAAATTCGTTTGCTTATGAAAGTTCAAAAAACGTCGCGGATTGTTTTGAAGTGGGGAGAAGTCGTTAAAATAACTAAAATTAGCTAAAGGGATCTGTGATTTTTTCACATTACTTGTTACTTATTATTTTTGTGGACGCTGGACGTTTCCCATTTTTACGGTACATGTGCTTTTCGCAGGTGATCTTGGTCTGGATTCCCTTCTAATGGTAGAAATGAGTCATATTTTGAAATCGGATGGTCACACGTTTTCCGAAAAGCAACTTCGGATTATAACTGTTGCGGAAATTGGAGCATTGGAAAAAGATGTGAAAAGATTGGATGCGCGGGACAGTGGGGAAGTCGCATACGCAATAATAAATAACCGTGCCGAGTTGTTCATTCAGGCCGAGTTTGTGGCAACTGAGGGAATCGTATGCATGAGTTCTGAAAAGGTCTTTTCCAATGGGATTGATAACACCAAACGGAGACGGAAGCAAAATCTTTTCATCGTCCATTCTTCCGAAGGGTTTGTCAGTCCACTGAAAGAATTGGCCAAGGAGTTGGAGAGGAATTTAAATGGGTTTGAAATCTGGGGGCTGCAAAGTCTGGCAAATGATGAAAAATCATCCATTGCCCAAATTGCACGAGTTTACCTCGAGCGAATAAAGGGTGTTCAACCCCATGGGCCTTTTTACATATCAGGGTAAATTTCCACAACACATTTACTGATATTTCCATTTCCTGGTCGTTTGTCGTAATTTTGTATAATTATTTTATATATATTTCCTAAAAAAATTGCAATTCCTTGTGTTATAATTATTTTTGCTCCAAAAACAATACGAGGTTCTCTTTTGGTGGTGGAGTGGCGTTTGAAATTTGTCTACAGCTGGAAGCGGCAGGAGAAACGGTAGAGCAACTCATCCTCCTAGATGGCAGTCCAGGTTACGTCAGAGTTCAGACGCGTTCTCTAATGGATCTCAGGTTGGGCAAGATCCTAAATGACGTCAACCCTGAAGATCAAAGCTATATTATGGGCAGTAGGCCACCCCTGGGGAAAGATATAGAAGCTCATATTTTGACCACGTTTTTGTCTCAATTTGCAACCATTGAGTTCAGCCAGGTACAACCACTTTGTCGACATATTTGCGTTGCGCACATTTGACACTAAGCCAATTTTATTTGTCACCGTGGAAAAAACCAATGTCTCAAATTTGAACCAGTTGTTTACATTTTACATTCCTCTTTTAGATGTATAAAAAACTCTTGGATTTACCAAGTTTGGACGAGAGGATAGATAACATGAGCAAAATGGTACAGGAAAGCTTTCCTCAAGTTCCTATGGCAAACATAATGCGTTCAATTACTGGCTTTTTTCAACGTATGATCGTTGCGTACAAGTACCGGCCAACCCGACTTTTGAAGGCACCCTGCCTTTTGATTAAAACAAGCGTGAAAGAAAGTCTGGAAGACAACGGATGGGCCGAAGATTATGGACTCGGAAGATGTTGTGAAGGTCCAATTGAAATTCAACCAATCCAAGGTGATCATTACGACGTAGTCACACAGCCACAAGTAACTAACACGGTCAATTTTATCAAAACCAAATTGAAAAGTAAATGACCAGTACGAATCTACGTCTTGACTGTAAAATTTTTACTACCTACCTTAAGGCCCAATAAAAAGTTTATTGTTCAAATAACAATTGTTATTTGGATTTTTCTTAATTCCTTAGTTACAAAAGGAATAACGATACGATATGCAAAATTCCAATTCGTAGACCAAATCTTTTAAAGTAAAACCTCAAAGTTCCTGTATTCGCCCCATTTTTAATATTAAACATTTAAATGTGGTGAAAACAGCTAATGACTTTAAGAAATGCATTCCTTCGAGCCATTAGCTATTTTCGCCGTTGACTTTGCTCAGTTGAAAACTTGAACATGACATTTGAAGTGAAAGGAACCAGGAAAACGGGTCTACAAAGCTTGCAACCAATAACAAAGCGTTTGATTAATCGTGCTAAGAATAATTTTCATAATAATCATAATTATTATTATTATTCTCTGGCTTTTAAAATACTCGTGTACTTGAAAATTCAAAGTAATCTGAGAACAATTTCCACCCACATTTTCTGGGAGGAGCTCGAAATATCCATAAACTTTGTTACTATTGCCTCTTTTTATTGGTTTTATTGGTATCTTTATGGTCCTTTGTGCTACAAGTATACAACCACAACATTTTTCTCCGTTTCTCTGCCGATTCAAAATTTCCAGTTACGTATACACTATACACTGATGCGAGATAAGATTTTAAGTTGCACAAATAAGTGAAAATTGTGGAACATGAATTGAGTAGCATACATTTTTTAAAAGTGTTCAGGTTTTTCTCGCAAATCGTAACGTTAGAGCAGACAAAATTTGTCATATTTTGCATTAAATATTTTGTAGATTGTAGATTGTAGATTCTAGATTGTAGATGGATTTATGGTTTACATCTCGTACAACTGTTGCTTGAACATCTTAACCAGCGTACGCGCTTCATCCCGGTTCTTAATGACTTTCCGATCCATTTGCACAGTAAAATTCAATTTCTCGTGATCACCCATAGAAACGATCCAAAATTCTGGAAAAAGAGCAAAATGACAATAGAAATGTGAAACAGATTCATACAATAATTTACCTTGCAAATTGTACAGTTTAAATTTGGATTTGCTAATCAGGGCCGGTCTTTGAATTTTTGAGTTTGGCGCCGCCCTAGCAAAAAAAACCAGATGGCGTATGTGAAACGCCAACACTGATTCTAGTTTCTACTATTTTTTGGATTTAAATACGATTTATGTGTTTACCTGCTGTCATGCGAACCATGGCAACAACAAAGTGGGATGTGACCTGATGACCTAAAATTGTGACGGGAGTTTCAAAAGTGGGTAAATTCGTAAAGCTTGCATCGCTAAAAGCTGTACTTGGTCTTTTTCGGAGCACATACTTTGGCATAACTCCAAGCAATTGTACGGCGCGGCTATACAATTTTGTACTAGGTGAAAGCGCGGGCGCTCCATATAATAAAGTGTACTCGCGGTTGATCATTTCCACCAGTTGGCGTGAATGTAGATCTGGATCTATGCTAACTTTAAAACCATTTGCGTTGCTGAAAATAAGAAAATCCAATCAAAACAAAAATTTAAATTCAAGAAATCAAAATCCTTTCAGTTTCCTCTTAATTTTTTGTAATGTTAGAATGTAGAAAAGTGTTGGATGTACGAAGCTCAAAGCGGAATAAACAGAGCAGGCAAAAGGTTTCTTACAATGAATTTCCGAGTTCATTTATTTCCCTAGGAAAGGCCACGAAGGGTTGGAGGTGGAAACTGGATGGGATTTTAACTGTCTTTTCTGACTTGTGTGCTAGTTTGCGGTACTGGTAAAGAGTCCGAGTAAATGCAGCCATGATGATGGGCGTGGTTGACGCACCCTTGTGTTTTCGACGAAGGGCTCGTATTACCTCCAACGGGATATGAAAAGGGACGCTGAGGGTGGAAGTGGTCAGCTCCTGAAACAATGGATTCCGACCCCAAGGCCAAGCGTTGACCAGATGAGAAATGAACTGAGGAATATCGCCCGCCACATCTACAACAGTCTGAGGGAAGGAAAGTAGAGACGCTAGAGGTTGCTGTTCTTCTTGTTGTTTCAAGGGTATCCTATTTGCAAGGGTTTTTCCATACGCCTCACTTTGACTTTGGTCCAAAAGTTGACTTTGTATACAAACGAGTGCTGCGCCATCTCCCAGACTGTGGGAATACCTGAAAAAAAGGACGGTGGACCATTTGGCGCCATTTTTTAAACCCTTTTTTAAATCTTGGTTTTCCAGTTCCGATTCGGATTCTGATTCTGAATTTTTAAGATTTGAATTTTCCGGGTTGTACAACAGCAAAATTTCCCAGGGAGACTTGTTTTGTTGATATGGCAACCGCGTGAGGTCTGTTGCGAGCTGCGATAGCTCCTCCGATGTCCAGTGACAGGAATTCCAATTCTCTTGCATCTGTTTGTCCATTTGAGTCCCAAGAAATTTCTGCAACCCACGTCCGCGTCCACAACTAGATTCGGGCTTAAAATTCCTCTGTCGAGTTGCTCCATCATTCAGTTCAGGAAAATCGAGGAGTCGGATGTGATCCCGCAGCTGGAAATCCGTTTCATTTTTGAAACATAAAAATCCCGCCAAACTTGTCAAATACTGAGTGAGACGACGACGATTCTTCCCCTCCTCCACAATTCCGGGCCATCGAGATTCCACCATCTTTTGAAACTCATCCAGCTCCACTCTGCCATCTACTTCCATGTAAAAGGAAATATTGGACAGGAGGGGTTCTGTTGAACCATGGCCGTCTAACCCACAGATGGCGTCCATTCCACCCACTAATGATTCGTGCTCTGCCAGTCTCCACCATGCTAAAATACAGCGAATGAGCCAAAGGCAACAGAAAATAAACAAAAAGAGCGGGAAAAGGACCAGAGTTAGCGTTGTGAGTAGAAAACTTACATGTCTCCTCTCTTTGTTTGGCCCAGACATTTTAAATAGTCTTTATTTACTAATTACTACTTACTTGCAGAGTTACATTTTTTTTACTACAACTTTAATTAATTGTGCTACGTAGCAATCACTATTTAAAATGTACACGAGGAAAGACCGGGAAACTACGGGTGTATGCAGTATGCAGTTAAATGCAGTCTCAGCCTCTGGCTCTGTTTTGTTATTTATTTCCCATCATGTTTATTAACACTTGAGTTTTATGTTGCTTTGTTTCTATTTTAACTCGTGCACGAGTCAAGGATTTAGAAATTTTAACCTGGCTGTTAGAAATCCAAAGTTGGCAGATCGACTCTTTCGGGAGATTCATTTTGAGTCACATGACAACAATCACAATTTAATCAAATAAGCTCAATTTTAATTCACATAAATTTATTTATTTATTCACTTAAAAATGGGTTTGACAAAAGTCATCCGTGCGCAGACGGATTTTTCGAAAAAAATGTTGAAATTTTTTGTCAAAGTACTGTGATATTGCACAGTATATTATATTTCCACGTTAAACATAGGAAAAATGGTAGAAAGTGAACTTTATTGCTGTGTTTCAGTTAGTTAGATTCAGATGTCAACTCATAATGACAACAATTTTGGCCAGAAAATTGAACATTTCAAATCAATTCCATTGACTAACATAATATGCGACATAGTTGATCAAATGACCATCTTTCCGCAAACACAGGAAAATGATCATGGTACCATTAAAACCGCAGCATTTCTATTGCTTAAAAACAGGTTTTAGAACATGGGACATTGTCTTAGATTTCGAAAAATTTTGGTATTCAGGTACCGGAACATTGTTCTCCTGTGGGTTCTTTGAAATATTTTATAGCGTTGCTACGGATTTCGGAAAATAGTTCAATTTTTCATCCTCAGCACCTTAACGGTTGGTTTCTTGATCTTAGAGTACTAACCAAAAACTTGTTTTTGGTTAGCCTACTAACTAGCAAAGTTCCAATACAAAGGGCAAATGTTAACTGTAAATTCGTTATCAAAAATAAACAAACGCAAAAACCGTAGCAACGGAAAACGCCTAAATTATCTAGCTGAAATTGAACCAAGGGACATAAAGCTTGATTGTCGCCGTCCTATTGCGAGTAAGTAAAAAATGTTTTTTGCTAAAAATATTTGGATGCGCGGGCTAATTTTACAACAATCTCACATTTTCGCAACGTATCCGGAAGACTGTCAAAATTTGTCCTCAGTTTTAATTTATGCACTGTTTTTGCTTAAACTAGCTCCGGAAAGAAGCCAAATTAACTTTGGTGAACTAAAAAATCAAAATTAGTTGCCCATACGTACGTTTTAGATTGGTGCAAGTTTTGGAATTTTCGGAAAACTCCAAGTGGGTCAGAAAAAATCTTAAATGGAGTGAAAATTTAATCGTTGTGCTGCGCAAAAAATTTTTACTCCTGAGAAAACTTTTTTGTTTGGACGATTTTGAAGCTGAAAAAAATCCTCAGGGTGCACAGTGGTTACAAAAGACCGATTCCGCGGATAAACCCCGAAAAATGAGTCATGGGGAGATAATAGAAAAGGAGACTGATTTTGACTTGAGGGTAACAACAGTCTTAGTTTACTAGGAAATTGCGCGTATCTTGCACTAAAATTGTGTTGGTGAGAAGATGCGGAGCTAACAATAAATTGAACGACTGAACGATTGTGAATGTTGAGGAGAAGGCGCTCAAAATTAAAGAGGACAAACAACAAACACGACGAGACTCAAGACTGTGGTGTGGACATTTTTTCAAATTTACCAATTTCTCCAACTTTTATTCACAGATTTGACAGAAGAAATTTATTCCAAAGAGTAAATTTTATTCTCATGCTGATTGAGAATTGAGAAAAAATTGAGAATTGGGGATTTTGCTTTGGCTTTTGTACAAATTCATTTCAAATCATTTACCCAGAATTCTCTCTCTGTCTCCATCGCTTTTGTGTGTAAGTGTGTAAGATTTGCAAGAGATTTTTTGCATCAAAATCCACAGGACCTAATTACCTTGAGTTGACCTTTGACCCTGTTGATTCCTGTTCATTTTCCTAATCCATTTTTCTGGTATGTTTTTGTCGTATCAAATCCTTTGAGTTTTGAGTTTTATCTGTGTGGAAAAAGAAAGGAATTCTCAGTAAAAAGAATAGACGATTCACGATTGAATCCTTCTTTCTTCTTTTCTCGTTCGTCGTACATTCAATAAAAATTACATTTCCATGTCCATTTCATGAGAATGATTCAAATTTTTGAACCCTTCAAATTTGTTATTGAAAATTAGTCGAATAGATACAAGATGAATTTCCTTCAAAATCTATAAATTGAATAAAAAATTTAATTACGCTTATTGCAATTTCCAGCACATTTAGCATAAACTACGAAATTTTGAGAAACCAGTTTCAGTAAAAATGCACCACAAAATCAGGTGCATGGCAATCCGTGTACTTGGGATTGTGGGGCGGGATTAAGTGATATGATTGAAATTTCTCCCCATTTCAGCTTCAGCGTGTCCAAACGCTTCAACAATTTCACCATGCGCTTGCACAAATAATTCCTGGGGAATTGAAATTATGTGTCATGGTTCGACAGTGGATGGAAGGAGCATTGAAAATTCATTGAGGGAACTTCGTCGAGGTCATAACTCGTTGCCATTTTGGAGTTATTCCAATTCACTTGCAAGTCGCACTCAAGTCACTTGAAACCAAGTCTGCACATCTCTAAAAATGATACCCTGATGTTCAACGGAGGGCAAAATTTCTAAAAAAAAAGCAGGAAAAATTGAAAAAAAAGTCAAACGCGGATTCTGCACTTTGCTCGAATTTTGGTCAATTTTACGTCTGTTTAGAACAGTTTTAATGTTTTTTGCGACAAACTCCCGTCAAAATTTTACGGCAGACGCGAGGCCAGGGCAAGTTTTTTTCGAAACAGTAAATTTTCAAGGGCAAACTTTAGGCACACACTTTGAGGGCTAGCCACAGAGTTTTAGGGCTGCGGTTTAGGGCACAGAAAAAATGTGCCTAGTTAACATGTTAAAATATGCCCTGGTATATAGTCAGCTTAGCACTTTGCATACTGTGCTTTCAAGACGACATAAAACCGCTACGAAATGACGATTTTTAGTTTTAGTATTTTATTACTTTATATATTAAAATTTTGAAAAAATCCTTATTATTTTAGGTATTAAAATTTTGACTTGAGTTTGTATGTAGACAGTAAATAGTAAATAGTATTTACAATTAGCTGACCAAAACCACACAATTTTGGAGGTCTACAGAAAAATAAATGTTGAACAGGAATCCGATTTGAATACTCCAGTACGCCCGGATGTTGGACGCAGCGGCTGGTGTTGTGGTTATTAGCGTTGTAAATTTCTTTTTAAATTCTGGCGGGCAGTTACAATAGTCCGAAATACAGCGGCATCCTTGGTCGTATTTTTCATCGTATGGTTCGTGAAAAAATTCAATACATTCCTCTCTCAACCTTCCAAACCGAGGGTTTATGCACTCCCATTTCGTAGCATTGACTGAGGAGGAGTATTGCGTGCTCTTTGCACCGCAGTGATCAAAATTAGTACCGCATCCCGTCGGTTTAGCCCAATCCGGCTTCCCATCACTCCAATGCCATCCATAGCAACATTTTAACTCTGTCCAAAAACAAGAAAAACTGGTTTAAACAAAACTTGGCAAGGGTTTTTTTAGGAAGCAAAGCTAACTATTGCACTCGTCGTGCACTCATTTGCATGCGCCAGCTTGCTACTACCGCAGCATGTCGTGGCGCCATCTAGTGTCTAGTGGACGAATTGATGCGAATTGCTATCCAGAATCGCGTCAAACTATGCTTTCAAGACAATTGGAAATCATCACCAAGCCAAGGGAGAATTTTTGACTTTGTTCATTCATATTTCAATTTAAATGTTTTAAATGACTTGGTTTGAGGAAGCGTGCCAAATTCTCACCATGTCCAATTTCCGGTGTTTTGATTCCCTTCAAAGCCGTCGGACAGTTGCAAAAGTCTGTCTTACAGATACATGTTTTTTGATCGGTTGACTCTGGTTTGGAGCAATCAGCAGCAGTTTCCTCCAGCTCATTGTCATTGCCCGAGGCCGACCAGACTGTTGCACAATCTGAACTGTTTCTTTTCTTACACAAAAAGCTACCTCGACAATGGCTCTGTACTTGTTCTGTGTCCACTTGTGATGGCGATGCTGCAAAATCGTCGGCCCATCCTCGACAGCACCAAATCTCTGCAAATCCAAAATTCAGAACAGCAAATTAATAGAAACGGACTTACGGTTCAATTTTTATAAATTATTGACGCATGCTAAAAAGGAAAAAGAAAATACACATGACGTGTCAGCATTGTGCAGGAACATTTGTCAATTTTGTTTATTCTCGCCTTTAGCGGCTGCAGGTTGGCGTTCAAGAAACAGAAGCAGACAGATGACACTAATTGTAAGTGTCAAAAGAGTGAGAAATCCAGTATCAGATTGGGGTTGAAAAAAGTTCATTTTCAATTTCCAATTTACGAAATACTAACTCTTCTTGCAACTTTTACATGACACTCGTGCCAAAGTCAAAATGGTTCTCAAAGCTGGAAGATGTCAATGAAAGGAAAAAGCGCTACAGCACAAAACCAAATTCTACAATACAATATATATATATTATAACCTCATCGTCGCTGCGTTTTTTATATTATAAGCTATAAGAAAGCCCGAGTGTAGTAAACAAATATAAACCTTGGTGACAGTAAAAAAGAGCACTAAATTTATTGTATGTCGGATATATAAATATAATAAAAGTACCCCTGGCCCAAATTAAAATTGCATTCAACAGACATGTGTATGATATTTTACTGATTTGAAAATCAATGGATTTGCTTTGTAAAGGGACACGAATCAAATTGTGCGTGTATTTTCAAAAAAATACCACATTTTTTAATTCTTTTAAAATCAGAGCACAGGTAAAATATGATACAAATATTCACTGCAAATCGTACGAAAACTAACGAAAGAGTATGGTTTCAAAATAAAAATGGTGAATGTGAGTAGACAAAGTAACGAAATAATAATATTATATGCACACTAGTAAAAAAAGTTACAAAAATTTCAAAAATCAATGTCAAGGACAGGAAATGAATACGAAAAACACTAGATTTATAACTTGTGACGTTTTCCATAGGCTTCATCTTCTTGTCTCTTCCTTTTGTTGTTTTCTCGAGCTTCAGCCTACAAAAAGTCACATGTTCAGGAAAAAGTACATTTTATATTTTATATAAAACAAAAACAATACTCAGCAGTACAAAGGACACTGTACCTTTGACGGTAATGTAGATTGCGAGTGATACAAGTCAAAGCAACTTTCTTTGTTGTTTCTGCGTATCTTCAAGCATAGAGCAAATTTACACGTCTTGCATTGGTTTGTCGTCTCTTTTCGCTCACCTTGCAGACTACAGAAATGACACCTTCGCTGTAGAACCTTTCCTTCATCCTCATTTATTATTTTGGATGGCACATGAAACCCTGTTCTTCGCTGGCTACTACTAGTATCTAAAATCGGCCTTCCGATTCTTGGACGTTCAATTGGGGTATCATCCCTTATTTCTTTTATGAGATCAACAAGGAAGTTTAAATATGGTGCAGTTTTTTTATTCTGGTAATGCAAAAACACGACGAATGTATTGAACACTGCAATATCTCCGAGAAAAAAGAAAGCTTTGATGTACCATTTTTTATTCTTTCTTAGTGCACCATAGTGTTTGGTCATTTTATCCATCTCGTCGATACCCCCCATTGTTTGATTGTACTTCAATACGGTGCTAGGTTTGAATCGGGCATTATTCGGATTCTTAGAGGCCACACCTTTCATTTCATGTGGAATGAACGTATTTATCATCAATACCTCACGTCGATCTGACCATCTCTCTACCAGTATCGAGTCGGAAGTGTAATGTTCACATTCCCCCTTTTTAATTTTGGAGGGCATTTTGGGAATATTTTTTCGATTCGATCGCAGGGTACCTAAAACCCCCGTGTTTCGTGTATTCAGATACGCACAGAGATCAGGAGAGTTAAAATAATTGTCTTGTGTCAGTTTATGCCCCTTATCTGTTTGCACAAAAGTCAATAGAACGGGATGATTAAAAATGTGCAGCTTCAAATGGAAACTCCCGGGTACATAGTTGATTTCAACGTTTGGACAAAAATGATCAATTTTAATCGAAAGTGGTCAATTTAATCGAAAATGATCAATGTTTATCGACAGTGGTCAATTTTAATCGAAAATGACCAATTTCATCAAAAGTGGTCAATTCTAAGCGAAAGTGGTCAATTTTAATCGAAAATGGTCAATTGTAATCGAATTTTTGGATTGAATTAAATTGGAAACAAAATAGCACCCTCAACTATGTTACCGGGAGGTCCCAAGGTAAAAAAAAATAAATAATAATGGAGCTTTGATTTTATGTACCTAAGTAATTCTCAATGAGCGTTAATGGAGCATCAGCAGATTTTCCTAGTTTTAGAGGTTTTGTGAATTCAGCATATTTAGTGGTGTCACCTTGATATGGTAAAAGCTTGATTATGAAACCTGTTTCAGCATCACCCAATCCAAAAAATTTGATGCCCCACTGAGCTGACTTTTTGGGAACATACTGTTTAAATGCTAATCGACCTTTGTGAGGAAGTAATGTTTCGTCAACACATAAAAATTCACCTGGATCAATACAATTTTCAAAATTTTGCAAAAGATTTGGCAAAAAGTTTCCTAATTTTAAAAAACGATCTTGTGCAAAATCAGCGCCGCCGTTTTCAATAAAATGGAGAGCTGTATTTAGATCCTCAAACCTATAAAAAAATATAACAATAATAAATAATTCAGTACAAAATTTTATGAGGCAAAATTTCAAAAGAAATGAGTATGGAATTTGGAATTTAATTAGAACATACCAGAGGCTATTTCCACTTTCGAAAAGTGCCGCACGTCAAAACGAAGTTAGCATTTTAGTGGTCATATTCGGATTCTCCATGTTGAAATTAGTTAGGTT
>JAQGBH010006543.1:0-12318 GCA_034698265.1 Sminthurinus aureus | reverse complement strand
TCCTTTGAATTTACATGGCATTCCTTAAATATTTTTGAGGAATGCCATGTAAATTCAAAGGAATTCCCATACTCCCAGTGCAAAAGTTATTTTACAAAGTGCAATATGTGGATATACGTTTGTTTTGCTTTTTTATTTTGATTTATTACGGATGCAAAAATCTTTTGTCTTTAAAATAATTTGAATTTTAAATCTAAAATGACACGACTCAGTTTGATTATTCATTAATGCTTGTATTGATTATGTGTAGACTTTCATGATACGGATGCTCTCTTGTCTATCACACATACGAAGTAAGTCATGAACATTACGGTTTGATAAATTATTATATTTATTATTGTTTTATTAAAAATATTTTGCCACTGAATCAATCAATTATGTTTTAATTTTTTATTATTCTAAATACATAGTTAAGTGATAGGATATTCTGTAGAATTTTGTGACTTTTTAAAATGTTTAACAATCTTTGTTTTTTTTTCATTGGATGGTTCTACACCCATTTACAGGTACTTCACGTGCAAATAATAGTAGCAATAGTATCAACAACGATAGCGACGACAGTCGTCATGATGATGACCCACAACCCTCATCCTCTTCTGCATCATCTCAATAAAGTTTCTTCAAATAAATTTAGAATTTAGAAAGACTTTATGCGTTCAAGTCAAAAATCAAGGACCGTAATTATATTTTTGATTCCCTTCATCTTTTTCTGGTCAACTAACCAATTTTCCAAAAGACTGGACTTTAAAGTTTTTACCATCATGAGTTATCATGTATTATACAGGTAGTGCCCTTTTTATCTCGCCAACAAAGGTACAATAGTAAAAGTGTAATTTATAATTTACATAATAGACGCTATATTAAAACGTACTCCACCCATGAGAAATTACTACCACCTATATCAACCCACCTACTCCGATGTGTGTACTATATTACGTGTTCTATCTTATGTTTTTTGTTGTTGTTTTTTACTATACTATATACTATACTAATACCTAGTGCACTGCAACTAGGTGTATACATTTTATAAGGTATTGTTACTAATTGTAACTAATTATTACAAGTCACGTTATGTTAAAAATATATATTATACTATTTATTATTTATAAATTACATCTTACAGTTTTTGGTATTAATGTTAAGACTTGGCATTATTATTATGACACGATATTAAAATTCACAAAGTCACGTGTGTGTTACATTAGTCACAAAATGAATGAAATGTGATTAAATAATATGTAATAAGTTAAGTACTAAACTATAACAATGTAATTTAAGCAAAGACAGTATAATATTATGTAGTTTATAATAATATATTATTCTTATTACATTTAATGTTTACACAAGGAGTAAGTAATAGTCATGAGTAATTGTATGAAAACTGAAAACTATAAGAGTTTTATTATCAACACTAGGAAATGCTAGAGAATAGAGAATAATAATACACATACTTACCTGGTTGGAACTTGTACATATTGTTATGTAAGTGTATATAGTATATAGTATATAATATAAAAAATATAACTGTGGTGCTAGGAAATGAAAACCATGGCTATCATACATGACATATAATAATATTATATATCCCTCCTATTATTACCTGTTACCACAATATTAGTCATTGATTAATAATAATTATTATTACTATTTACTATTTACTATTATCACTATTATCAATCATAGTATCAAATTGAAAACAATTTTTCGAATCAATGACTAACAAATAAGAATATTTAATTGAACAGTCACAAAGAAACAAGGGATATATTATTATGTCAAAAAATTGAGTAAAGAAACGATAATATTGCCTATAATATAATATTGAGTACAGTAATAAAAATAACTAATGCATAAATAAAATCTATTTGCGAACTTTTGCATTCGTCATTATAATGTAATGGTTAGATATCTAACATGCAGTTGTATTTTAACATGTTACATGTTTACATAAAATTGTCCTTCCTTTTCTCTCTATCTTATTCTATCCAGACTTTTTGTATGAGCATACTATATATTATTACATATCAGATGTATACATATGCTCATCCTCCCAACACTCAACACTGATTCGTTATATCTGTTAGTGATATTTTTCTTATGATTTTCAAGGTCGAGTTGATAAAATATTTGATTGGATTTAGATATTTAGAGAAATGCCTGTTGGAAAAGAAACTAAAGGTTGAATAATTTAGTAGAGCTGGAGAATGACGATGACATGTGTAGTGACGATACTGACGAAGGTGAGGACAGTTCCTTTTTGCATGATATAGAAACCTCCAGCATCAAAAGCCAATTTCCTGCAACTTTCCAGCTTATGCATATAGAATTCATATGCATACTTTCCTTTTGGGATCTGTAGGAATTTTTCAGTATAAAATCCGCATCATTTTATTTTGTACCTTGTGATGAAATGAAACAAGAATGCTAATAACTAATTAAATTAGAAAAGACTTACATGTCGGAGTCCTTCCATCCATGAGTCGACAAAGAGAAAACTTTGATTGTTTAGTTTTCCCATAGCTGGATAGAACATGAAGAGTCGTAGGAGCCAGTAGAATGCAACGATTGCGAGGAGCATGGATGCATCAAAACTCATAATCTTTAGCCATCGAATTGGTGTGTAGAAGAGAGTGCACATGAGAGCCATGTACACACTTTGATGATGGAATACCTACAGCAGAACAGGAAACGAATCAAAAATTGTCCCTACTGCATAATAATATTGTAAGTACTACTACAGTATGTGTAGTCACATAGAACATAATAATAATATAATATTTTATGCACAGTGAATGCAATAGACGAAAAACATGATAACATCTTGTGTAGGAAAACGATAACAAAAGGCAATGAGCATTTTATCAATAATCAATATTATGATAATCAAAAGGAGATCGGATCAAAAATCAGCAATGTGCAATTATTTATTATGAATTTTAATCAAAATTTTACCAGAGGTCCAAAGGAGCCGTTTAATCCGTCCACTGCTGCCTCAATGTCTTTGTATCTATCCAGAGCATATTGAATGTCGACCACATTTTGGACGACGTGAGCGAGGTAGTAGCTTTCATCGTCATAGGATTTTTTCTTTGAAACTGCACTCGCTGCTTTGCTCATAGCCCCACCATTTCCTCCATCCATGTCTTTTGTCTTGTTGTCGAAAGCTGCCCAGTTCTTGATGAGTACTTCATTCAGATGAGGCAGATCACATTGATTGTTGGCCATCACTACAGCTCCTCGGAAGGAGACAGTTTCCAGACAGTGACCTGTATTTTTATATTTCACATGTCAAATATCAATTTAATTTGGTATAAACAAATTTTCTCTATCAAAGTTTAAAGTAAGGCATGAGATACACATTGTACACAGTACTACATACTACATGCTTCATGCCCAACATTCAAAATACAACACGATATTTTATGTATGTATTAAAAATTAAAACTGCTGGGATCAATTTGCCCCAGCACAGCATAACATAAGGAACAAGTAACCGAGTTCAAATCCAAAGTTCTTGTAAATTTACAAAACCCTTTTTTCAGATTTCCGACGTCTGTATTCAAGAATATGAAAACAATTTTGAAAATTTACAAATTGGACAAACATCAAGCTTTTGGATTAAAGACTCGGCTATTTATGCGGCCATTTGATGACTTTTTCCTTTTGTAGTTCTACAAAAAAATAATAATATGATAAAATATAAAATGTATTTTGTACACAGGGATTCTCCAGCGATGATCATGATGACTTCAGTGGCAAATATGTGTGAGAAGATGATGATGATGAGCCAGACTTGGTAGACGCAAGTGACGTACATGATCGTTTCATCCTCGTTACTCACGACGCTGTAGAGAAATCCAGGAAATTTTGGATCTCTGAATACATGCATAGAGGCCGCAATACAGGTCACAATTCCCAATGTGATGTAGATGAAAGCTGTCTTCCGGAATAGTCGATTTTGAGCTGCATGACATGCTGACATGGACGGAATCGGTCCATTCGTTTGAATATTTGGTAAGTTACGGAGACTTGAACCTATAAAAATCATTTCATGGTCTGTTGTTATTATTCTTTTCGTATATTAGGTTTTAGTTACACTTGAGTATTCTGTAGTCTATTCTTTTCAACATAATATTGAGTATTGTGATACGTATTACGGATACGTATGCTTGGCCCAACAAAATCAATAGTTCTACTTGAGTTGGATTTATTGATCAGGAATAAATTGATAAGAAAAATCGAATGTATGAATATTTGATGATAGCAGTTAATTTCTTGAGAAGGCTCTATAGACATTTGACTATATTTTCTACTTGTATAAACGATTTTTATGAGATATAAAACATATACGTAAAATACCTACATGTACGTAAGTACGGAAATGGGAAACAACATTCAGTTTTCCTACTTTTGCCATTTACTCGTTTGGTTTAGCAGTTCCCCTATATTATATGCTTTGCAAATTACAATGTCAATAATGGAGTTCATTTTTATCAAGGTTTTTTTTATTATTTTGTATTTCTATGTTCTAAATTTTGTATAATATTCCTTGCTCCATACATTCCTAATTCCTAATTCCTAGATAAGTAAAATGCCTACCTCATACTTTGTAGAAAATACTGATATTTGTAAATAAAAAAACAAGATAAAAATGGGCCTGCGACCTGAGCTCTTTTCATTTTCCACATAAAAGAATGAGCGTGAACAGAATACAGAATTATAATATAATATTATTTATAATAAGTACATTATTCTTTAATTACGTAGTGCAATTGATAATTGAACAAGGTCCAATTTCGTTGTCTTATTCTCTCTTTGTCTCGCTTTTGTTTCTATTTATTTACATAATTCGAGATGCATGCATTGATTTTTTGGAAAGGAATCCCACTTTCCCTTTCTCCACTTTTTCCTTTTTCACAGTGACCCATTTTGTGTTTTGGTAAATCTATCTGTTTCTGATTTTATCTAAGTACACACTAAAACAGTACTTATAGATAATTCCGTAGTTCGTTCATCTCAAACAGTATTATTGTGACTTGTCAACTCTCTTCTCTTTCTAATGAGCATACTGAACACTGAACCGCTTCTATGCATAAAAATAATAAAATAGTACAAAACTACCTTGTTCTTTTATCACATTATTATTCATGTATTATGAAAGTCATGTTTTGAAATCAACTTGCAACCGTACACTTTACTTTTAAGCCAAAAACAAGAGTTGATTTTCATTGTAAAAATGTGGGATTGCGACGCCGTTTTATAACTTTTGAAAGTTTTGGCTAGCTCTTTCTCGACTTTCTTCTGATTCTGGTCCTGTGAACTTATTTCAAATTCAGAATTCAGCTTCAGCTGAAACAAAATCTTTCAACTAAATTTCGAATGGAGGTTCCGTTAGTTTATATTTTATCTTAATAATGCAATGAGATGGCTATGCTATAATATTATGAATAATGACACGTCTTAAAACACATACTAATCAAAGGTTGGTTTTTCTCATTTGCACACAGTACTTTGTACTTTGTGTAGACCGAAACAAAAACAAAAGTGCAAAATTGATAAAAAATAAAGTAGATCATCTAGATTATGTGAATCTGCAGTAACTGAGATCTGATATGGTTCATGTAAAATGCTTTACACTCGATGGAAAAAGAAGATGAGACTGACTTTAGGTGAAGCTTCGTGAAATGGAAGAAAGGTACAAGATAAAATTATATTTCTGTACTAACCAATGATTGACCGTTCCAGATTACACCAGAGATTTAGAGCCATCACGAATTTGTCTTCCTGTTTGATGAATCCCATCAAATTGGCCAATGGAATTCCCATGATAAACACCCATGATAACTGAGTAACTGAATTAAACACATTAAACACGCAGGATTAGAATCTCACAGTATCAGCAGTAAAAATGATAATCATTACATCAAAAGCAGTTTCAATTTATAGGAATGATTATGTCAAATGTCAATCAAGGTAAAAAGTATCATGAAAGTAAAATAAAAAAACATGTTTACCAACATCCAGGGCATTTTTACTGTAAGCCATTGTGAGTGCTAGTCTGACAACCTAAAATTAATTCATTTAATTATATTTATAAGCACCCGCATATTATTATTGTTTGAGAATCCTCTGAAAAAACCTATAATATCATATTATAAATATCCCAACCTGAAAAGCACTTCCGAAAGCCACTGCTACAAAATTGATGTAATAAAACCATTTCCAACCTCCAGATTTATGCACACCAACTTTCGTTCCTGGGTACTGGTTTTTTTTTAAATTAATTTAGTAAAAAAAACATGAAATTTTGTTGTTTGTGCTATTTTTGAATACATAAAAGTAAGCCAAGGTATGTGGACTAACTCCACGTACCTTGAAAGTAAGCTACGTAATCTATAATCTACAATAATATAATATAATATGAATTTTGTTTTGTAATAATTATTATGATGGTCCAATTACTTCAACACGGAACGGAAATGCTCCCATGTATCGAAGAAGACGGAAGTACGTTCCGTAAACCCTGTTTTTTTAAAAAAAGAATATAATTATAAATTATAAAATATACTTGGATCAAATATTAAATATAATTTTCAATGTGTATGCTGACATTATTGCATTTTCGACTTGTATACTTTGTCATATTTTTTGACATCTCAATTCTCGGCGACATAAATTCCTTTTTACTTGCTTGTTTCCTAAATAAATACTAAATACATGTATAAATAACTTAAGACGTAATGGCAAACTTACCCGAAACTGTTTTCATCCATACTTTCGTCTCACTCTTTCCTTGAACAAGTAATTAGTAGAATCTACAATGTGTTCTAATGTCCAATATTGGATTTTATTGGTGCACACACTTCTTAAACCTTTACAATATTTAACACAAATAATAATGATTACACTTTGACTCCAGATGAATGATTTGCTGCTGTGTAATGGTTTTGACTTGTTGGTATGTTCTTAATTCTTGTACTTGCTCCACGGAGAAGATATAAAAAGAAAAGGATGGGACAACAACAGAAACTCTTTAGGAATCTGACTGGAGAAAGCTTAGAGAAGAAGAAGAAGCAGAAGAAGAAGAAAAAGAGGACCGAATTTTGTCTCCTCTGAATCCTTTCACATTGGTCCTATACAACTATTCACTATTCACTACAGCCAAAGCCACTTTTCTACCACTTTCTTTCTCACTTTTCTCTTTTGACCTCTATAAAATGACGAATGACGAAAACACAGACGAGGGCTGGACTTTGTTTCCCCATCATGGATACACAATACACACCCTACCAATACAAACCAAATAGCGTAAAGGGATTGACTGTTTTATACGAGTTTATATTAATCAAAAGGAAGAGCGGGGGAAATCCAGCGTCGGAGAATCCGAGTTGACAGTTTTAAGGGGAACTTCCAGGTCATGTAAGCCTATGTATATCCATGTAATATCACAGCTAAAGAGGACTAGGATATAATATAATATGCACAGAATATATTATACAGAGAGAAAGAGAGAAAGAGAGAAAGAGAAATAGAATATTATAATATCATAATAATATCGTATTGTATTACACATCCAGGTATATAGTCTTTTTGTATATTGAGGTGATGAATTATTAAGTTGTGGATCCTCCTCTGTCATGTCCACGCTCTCCGAATTCCGCTCCCCGCTACATGACACGTACTTACTTACTTACTTACTTATTTTCCACAGTAATTAACGCTCCATTCCTTCTCCGCTCTGTAATGTCCAACGGACAAAGTCCACGTCCTTCTTTGGTTCTATGTTCCGTTGTACATGTGCATAATCCAGTTGAATCCAGTTGAGAGTAGAGAGCAATCATAACTAGCCCTATAATAGAACACATACATACATACATACATATACGAGTATATCAGATCCCTAAAATCTAAAATGCTACACTCCATATAATTCGAATACATACATGCGGATATTATTTATCCCCGATTTTGTGTACCGAATTCCGGGGTACCTCAACAACATTTCGCCACGTCCTTCTCCATCTTCTCCGTCTTTAGAATGACTTGTCAATTGTCAATACAGTCTGTAGATTTGAATTCAGTTCAGGGGACCGAAAATATACAATTGAAGTTTGACAAAAATATTGGCCAATGATTTTTGTTGTGTATAATGTCTGTCTGTAATATTTTATGCGTGCTTTCTCTTGCCTTGACATGATTTCTTCTTCACTCTTTCTACAGTTTCTTTTGGGGGGTCGGTGGAAGTGGAGGAATCGGAGGAAAAACTCCGCCTTTGTTCTAGAACAAAGTTGGTCAATCAACAAGACGATGGATGGATCTCATAATTAAGTACATTTCGGGGACACCAACTAAAAAATCCAAGGCGACACGTACACACACACTCCGTTCAACTGGAAATTTCAGAGTGCTAAACAGGGACAAATACATGTAAGCGTGTATGGAAAGAGGGGCAGAAACAATGTCCAAATGCGGATGTATCGTAGTGAGCAAGTTGAGGATTTTATTGCGACTATGACTGTCCTTCCTTTCGTCATCAAAGTCACCAGTCGTCGTACATTTTGACAATATTCTACGTGGACTTATTCCTCTGGCTCTTTTCTCTTCCTCTCTCTCTCTCTCTTTCTCTCTCGCTGTCTTTTTGTCTTCTGCAGTTGTCTCTTGTCATTTCTGTGCCTTCTATATCCATTTCAACTGTGTCTGGTCTCTGTTCCTCTTTCTTTCAGTGTGTATAGAGGAATTCGGGTGCCATTTCCTTCATTTCTTGTTCTTGTTGATAATCCATGAAAACAAGTGTAGAAAACCCGTTCTAAGTTTGATCTTGAGCATTTCCTCCATAAAACATCAAAAAGACGTAAAGTTGAAGAGTATCTAGATATTCAAAGAAATTTTGGATTTACTACTGTGATTTTGTGCAGATTTTTGAGGTAGTTGATTCCAGATCATCACGAGAGAAATAGATTAATCATAGTTTTGCAGAGAAAGAAGGAATCAAGATGTCGACGGGTCATAAATATGCCCCGGCCTACCAGAAATTCTTCTCCTTGTGTAAAGTGTTTGGAGTATTTCCGTTTCATGTCCAAGAGGATGGAACTGTGATTGATTATCATCGAAATGGTCTGTCAAAGTTGTGGGTAACGTTGAACATGTTCCTCTTGCTCACTTACTTCATATTCCAAATGGTCATGATCACGCTGTACAGTATCTTTGGTCACGCCAACAAAATCGGATGGTTCTCACAGTCTTGTTGGCTTATCATGTAATTTGACTCCTTTACAAATTCATCCATTCCCTTCAATTTTCTGCTATTCTTTTCTTTCTTTTTTCATTTAATTTAAATCAAAAACAAAAAGTGAGAAAAATGGTAATAAAATGATTTCAGGGCCATTTTCCCAATTCCGAGCATCATGCTGTACAACAAAAAAGCCAAGAAATTGACGGACTGTCTAACTCAATGGATACAACTTGAAAAGGATCTCATTGGAGGTAACTAACTACTAAACACTATCCCATGTCATTTTATGTACGGTGTATACTAAGAGATACAACTAAAGCTTGTTTTTATTTACTTTTCTCCACATGCACATTTATTTATTACAAATGATTATGTGATTAATGTTAAACTTGTTGTTAAACAGGGAAAGATACAGGAGCGACTGGTGATGGCAAGGGAAAACCAGTGTCAACAATATTTGGGGCAGATTCTGCACCACCTGAGCCGATCGAGTATGACGATTTCCGTCGTGGAATGTTCTGCTATCATGCTCAAGTAAGAATTCAAATAATAACTTAACTTGTCATACTTAAATTACTGCATCTAAACTAAAACCAGGCCAGAAAGGAGAGTCAAGTATTTAATGCGAGTACTGTGTGTTTGGTTGGATTTGTTCAGGCCAAGACTTTCCGGAAGTTGTTGTACATGTATGCGGTGGTGACATTCACAACAGCCGGAGTAGTGGCCATCCATAACCTGCTCACGCCCGACTTCCCAGCCTATTTCACCTGGCTAATCAAGGACAAGGAGGATCCCATGTACGCCATGTACGTCTACATCTCGGTCGGATATGAGTTCTACATGGTCAGCTTGTGTATCATGCACACGGGAAGCTTCGAAATCATGATGATGGCCTGTGTACGATCTGTCCGACATTGCATTGAGGTCTCCTTCCATTATTTTATTCGAACAGTCATTTTATATTTTTAGACATTTTTTAACTTTCATCTTTTTTATTTTCTATTTTATCAGTAAAAGTAGCCAAATGCCGTACATTATAAATTATAATATTACATAATATTATGTATTTACTTGTGTTTTTAGTTCACTTTGCGTCTTTGTGTTTCTTTTGTTCCATTATATTATATGCATTATACATGTATCAATTTGTTTGAATATTTTGTACAGTCTCTGAGTAATCTGAATTCAGTCTCGATGGAACGACGAGCGGTGTGTGGTAGGAAGAAACCAAAGAATGACACTTTGGATGTGGCCACGATTGCGGAAAATATAGAGAAGCGAGATGCAACACAGTACGGAAGTATGCAAGAAATGCAAGTGGAGGAAGCAACTGACAACTATCGACGGGTCGAGTTTATTGTAGAAAACATCAATGACTGCTTCAGTGGTACTTTCCTGGCTCATCAGGTTAGTTCATTCACACTTTACCACAATGTAATATTATCATAATAGAGACTCCTCCTATAAGCATATGGGAAAAAGACAACAATAATTAATATTATGTTATGCACAAAAAGCAAGAAATAATTAGACCAAAATGCTGATATGATTGTATTTATTGTGTGTTGTTGTTAGACAATGTACTTGAGTATGATGTGTATCCTCATCTTCGTGTTCTTGAGAAGTAGTGACACAAACACGCTCATCACAACTCTCTTCTTTACCACGTACTCGGTATTCTTCACACTTCGAATCTGCTGTCTGCTCCCTTTTCTGGGTAAAATGGGTGAGGACTCTGAAATATTCATCTACAGCTGGCTGGAGGAAATCCCAAAATTACTTCGAGGGGGAAAACCATATGAAACTGCCGAGGTCAAATTACATGCTTGTCGAGTTTTGGGTATAAATTGTGGTGACTATTATGACATCCAAGGATCCACGGTACTTTGCTCTTCTTTATTCCATTTTTATTACACTCGAATATTATATTGATTTTATATTGATTTAACTATTTATGAGTCTCAACACTTTTATATCCCATTTTTGTAGTCAAGCTTTTCTTTCTATGTTTTACACATTAAATATCCATTTCATTTTTTAATTCCATTTTAACTTTTTTTCCAGGTTCTAACCTTCTTCAGCATTGTGACAACATATCTTATCATCTTGTTGCAGCTATAAAAACACACCCATCCAACTCAAATCATTCTATTTACAGATCTACCAGTAGAATTGTCTCTTATATTTATAAGATTGTAATACATCATCCTACATGTTCTCTACTGTTAAATAATAAGTATTACAGTTTTTTTTTTTGAATTTGTTGTCAATCATCCTCTCTTTCTGTTTTCTTTACTTGTTTTCTAAAATGAATGGTATGAACTTAATCATTCATTGTTTGTCAATTTATTTTTTATTTATGTGGACTGAATGTTTTATTTCTAACAATTTTTATTTGCAATGGAAATGAAAAGAGAAAAAGGGTGAGGGTTGTTTTTCTTTCTTGAAAAAATATTTTCATAGGAGTCTCATGATTCATGATGGGACAGAGAGGAAAAGATCAGAAAGTTCTGAGAGCAGAACTAAAGAAAATGTGCAGGGACTAAGCAGAAGAATTAAGTTGCGTTATAAATAAATACATGAGGAAAAAACGTTTGTTGAGCAAACTAAAAATATGAAAAAAAAATACACGTACAGGTTGTTAGTATAATATTTAATATTTATTTAGACGGATGTACCTTACAGTAAAAAGAAAAATACTTTCTTGCGAAAGATTTTTCGCACGATTCCAAGGTTTAGTATTGAAATGTCAGCCTTTTCTGTACATGCCTAAATATTTTGGATGATTATATTTAGGGGTGACAGGTGACAGGATTTTCCTAATGAATGTGAAAATGAAATGATCAAACTAAAACATGTGTGCATGTACACATGTCTCTTGTAAGAAAAATTTGAAATGTCCATTACAAAATTATAAATAAGCTGAACTTATTTGTAAATAGTTTATGCTGATATGAAATTTTTTTATGACCTTTCTAAGAAAATGGCGATTTCTATACTCACTATTTACTGACAAGTTGTTGTGCTTTGATATATTTATGATATGAGAAAATGCATGTACATAATAATAATACAATAATAGGTTA
>JAQGBH010006542.1:0-12320 GCA_034698265.1 Sminthurinus aureus | reverse complement strand
GTTGAGCAGCTCAAAGAGGAAATTCTGATCAAGGCTCAAAATACAAATTTCTGGGATGCGAGCAAAAAGAAAGAGTATAAAAAGATTTGTCGCTCAGTTCAAGCCTTGGGAATTCAGTGCGGTGGATTTTACGTGATGGAGCGAGAAACGACGCTGATTTTTGGGGATTTTGCACTTCAGAAAATTTTGGATCTTCTCATCGGATTCAGTTGAATACTCTGAGCAATTATTTTAAAATGTCATTTGGTTGTCATTTGGTTGTCATTTGGTTATACATTATACAGAAGTAGCATTCTAACTAAGCATCAGTAATAATAACTAGAAAAAGAAGGTGATAGTTTGAACTTTGAACTATTGTAAATTGTAACTTGGTTGTCGTTTGGTTCTAAGTTCAGGTTTCAGGTTTATTCAGTTTATGTCTACGTAATAATATTATGCGTATATTATATTTTATTTTTTGTTCAACCTCAGAAATAGAAATAGACATTTTTTCATTTTCCATGTATTGTGTATTGCCCAAAAACAGAAAGTGTCTAAATAATAAAAGAAGGAATATAAAAATGGAGTATAATAATAAATAATGTTGATGTTCAAAGTTGAAACTTTCTCTTTTATTTGGCCTAATTCAACATTATTCCACATCAAACTTTCAATCGTTTCACTTTATGGTTTTGTATCTTATTACTTGTAACTCTAAACTCTGAACTCCGTTGTAATATCGTATCACCTCAAAGGACTAAAAATACACCTGTAGCCGATTTTCTGCTCCCTTGAAATTTCAAACAATCTCACACCTTCCCATTGCATCGGCTATCCGTTTTCTTCAAAAATACACTTGTACATTGTACATTGTACACACAGTGTAGTCAATTGTGAATTGTGAATAGGAACTTTAAAGCAACAGCGAACAATAAAAATACTGTGTTTTTGTGACACTAGGGTAAAAAAAGTAAAAGGAGTTAAGATTTATTTATTTCCTGAAAAGATAAACAAGTTTTTCTATTTTGGTCCATTTATTTTATTTTACCTTTCCATTTTTGTCTTGTCTCAACTGTCAACTGTAGAAATTTGCTGTTTATAATGTGCTATAAAAATTGCATCTTTTTCGTCTGTATATAAATAAAGTCTGTATTCTGTATATTATACATAGTACATGTATATGTTTCGTGAGGATTGTAAACAGTTTTTTCTTCATAACCCCCAGAGTCCCAAGTCCAGATTCTAGAAAAAGGTAAGGACGTGCGGCGATCTTTTCTCGTTTCCTTTTTCTTGTAGACCTTTCAACTTTCCTTTCAATTCCAGAATCCAGAAGCTATTGATAATTGATAGGGCATTATTGCTCATTGATCTATTATCTGTACACTGGACAAAAATAAAACTGAAGGGTGTCGTCTTATTTCTTATTTCTCTTTTTTTACACAATGGACAATACATGATGCTAGTGTAGTGATTAATTTCTATTGTTGTCTGTCAATCATAAAGGAGCAGAGGTAAAAAGTAAAATGTAAAAAGGGACTTGTGAAGAAAGTTAAAAGAAGCAAAAGGAGAAGAAGACAAGTGGAGGAGGAAAGATGAAAGGTATTTTAGGATCAACAAGGAAGCAGACGAGAGACCGCGAGAGAACAATCCAAATATAGGTCATGTGGAAAAGACAGCATCACAGTCCACCAATTCTATTGTTGCATGTGCATGCATTATAGTCTGTGGGTCTCTCAATACCTTTTTACTTTTTATAATCTGTGAAATCTATATAATTTCATGTCGATATACAATATAGACAGCAAAAAAATCTCACTTTTTCTCATATGTGTGACACTTTTTTCCTTTTAAAGAGTATTGAGCTACAAATGTACCTCCTACATCGTAAATAGTACACAGTACAGACTGTAGCACAGAGAATAAAATAGGGATTCATTCTCAAGTCTCAGTCCTTGAACTTTTTAATCTCACAGCTCACGAGACATGAGATGAAAATCACTAAGAAATCCATGTACATAATGCAATCTGTCTCTTGTCTACAATTGTCGAGCGTACGTATCATCCATGACCTGCAAACCTGGAAAGTTTGAGACTGGAAGCTGGGAGCTAAAAACAGGTAAAGAACAAGTTTCCACTGTCCAGGATTTGGTATAAAAAGCTCTTGGATTTCCCCAATCTATATCATTTCCACAAAATACACTAACAGATTCACATCTCTTTCCGTTTTTTTATCCACATTTATTTCACTTGTCTCGCTCATTACTCAAGTTCAGCTGGAACAACATAAAGTTTTCAAATGGCGTCCAGATCCATAATGTTTTCTGCAGCATTTCTCGCCCTGTTCTCGCTCGTTGCAGGTATTCATTCGTATTTCGTAATATAAACCATAAACTATGTGTACACATAAACTAGAAATAAAAGAACATAGGACAAAAATTATTTTAGGGTTTAATTTAGCTGTTAAGTGAAGGTTAATGTGGTTTTTCTGAATTTTGAATAGGACGAGCACTGGAAGAGCTTGAAGTTGTCCGAGATCCTAGCTTGTTGCCTGGAATTCAAAGTAAATCTTAATTATTATAATCTCAAAATTATATTATGCATTCTTTATACTTTTCCATATTATTTCTGTTTTGTATTTTGTATTTTCATTTTGTAATAATCAAAAGTGAGGAATTAATTTTTAAATCTCGGGTCATTTTTCTTTGATATTTTGTTTTTGGTCAGGAGTTCGGGCTGTCCCATCGATTCTTGTGCCATTAAATCAAATGGGCCTTCCCTATGGAGGAGTTGTTGGAGACAGAAATCCAGTCGTCGTTCAGAGACCAGTTCGAGGAACTCCTTTGATCTCCAGTGACGGTAATAATAAATAATAATAATGTTTCTTTTTTTCCTAACCAGATTATAATCGTCGTCATTAAAATAAAATTAAAAGAATGTGATTTGAATTTTGGATTGTTGCATTTTACAATGTCCATCTTATTTATCTATGAGTCTAAAGAGTTTTGACCACAAGCTTTGCTTCGGTTGAGTGGCGCTTAATCATAATAATGATTATTATTTTTTTTCTCTTTTTCTTTTGTTTTCATAGGATATCTTGTCGGTTCTGGATATTCTCAACCTCATTTGGTCACTGGAAGTAGTGTTGGAGGATTGGGTCGATCTGAGCTTCCCCTTGTCGGCAACAGACCGAATTCTGGACTCGGACTTGGAGGTGAATTGGGTCGTCAATATCAATCCGGTTTGCCAGTTCAGTTGAATTCAGCAGACTCATTGAATCAAGGTTACATCCCTCTCTCTTTCTATCCCGGAAATGTCCCACTAAACCCCGGAAACTCAGGAAACCCAGCCATCAACTATGGTTATAATAACGGTTTCGTTCCCTATTACTACACCACTTATGTTGCTGGCTATGTCCCTCAACCCATTGTTGTTTAATCCCAGTTTGTCATTTTTTTGTCTTGTGTGTCTTGTGTTTTGTTGTGTGTTGTGTGTTGTGACATCGGACATCCGAAATTAATCATCATTATCATTATTATTACTATTTTCAAGTATGAAGAAAGATTGATCAATCATTTTGTTTTTGTTTTATTATGTAACTTGTAATTTGTTTTTTATGATTAATGATTATTATTTATGTTGTTTATGTTTTGTTTTGTATTTTTTATTGTTATTGTTGTTGTTATCATTTTAACTTTTGTTCCCTCTGAGTTTTGATTTGTATGTATTATGTGTCCTTTTAAGTTTTCGTGTGTAAACTTTTGAACCATTTATAATTTATAAAGTAAAAATAAAAACCCCATTTATTCAATATTCAATATCATTTCCTGTTTTCACATTGCAATGTTTTGCAAATAATAATTTTAATGATGCCTTTTGATTTTTTGATATTCTTGAGCATTGAGCATTGATCTGTAAAGTTGACGTTTTTTAGCATGGCTACAGGCTGCATATTATATAAGTACGAATGCACATGGCATGGCCAAAAATGAAAGATAGAGCATGAAGCATTTGAGTCTGTTTTAAATTCAAATGTATACTTTTAATTTTCATTCTTTTTCATGACGATTGACCATTAATTTGATATCTGAGAGTAGATGTTTACAGATGGATTCATCTTAAAATGAGGAGCAGAATACAGAAAAAACAAAATTAGCAATCAATGCTAACTGCTCTGGACACTGGGACTGGATAAGCGACCACGAGCAAAGTCAAAGCAAAGTTTACAAATGCCGCATATCATGAGAAATTTCCCGAATCGGCAAAAAAGTGGATCTGTACTAATTTGACTTCTCTTTTCCATTTCGTGGAAATCAGTAGCTCGACCAGCAACCCAGAAAATTCCTCCCGCTGCGCTTGCATATGGGAATCCTGAATTATTATTTATAAATAATTATTCATTGCATTTAGTAGTTTAATGTTTAATGTTTAGCGGATCAGAAAACAAATTTCAAAGCTGTTGTGTGCTGTATGAGCGTTTGAAAATGTAGTTGATAGAAAAGAACAAAATTACCTAAACCACCAATAAGCATGAGCATGATGGTTCTGGGAAGATCACTTTTTGCCAGTGCGTATTCTTTCTCTGCATTCTTCAGCCTAGCAAACCTGCCACAAAAAATTACGAGATTCGTATTTTTTTATATATTTTATATTTTGTAATAGTTGATAGAGCTAAAATTTTAAAGTAGAGAACTTTAGAATTTTCCACTTTTTACCAGGTGGACTGTGTGGTGAAAGGAGGTTTATTCTTTGACTTTTCAATTCTACTCCTTTCCCATTTCAACAAAGCGTAGCAACTAGCGATACTGAGGATGGTGAGGCCATATCCACGTGGAACGAAGGAGAAAGCATATTCATGATTTCCAAAACCGAACAGTGTGTAGAGAGATGAGAATAATTTACCCTCTGCTGATTCGGTCGAGGGGGAGGAAGGATCTCCATTTGCAGCTCCATTTGGCTTGTATCTCATTATTCGTCCTCCATTTGGACCCATCGAATGAGCCATACGCTGTCTTGGTACTCCTCTTTGACCCTGACCCTGACCCTGATATTGTGATGATGGTGCATGCTAAAACCCAAAAAATAAAAAAATAGATGGATTGCAAATTTGAGTAAGAAAATTATTATGAAACTTTGAAGAGATGGAATTGGAATTGAATTTCGGAAGGAAACGTACAACGACTCTGACTGGGCGTGCTGACCCTTCGGTGCCTGTGGCTTGTTGTTGTTGTGGAGGTGCTGCGTAGGACATGACAAGTTCTCTGTGAAAACTCTGATTTCAGAGATCAGAATTCAATCCACTTTTTTTTTTTTGAGGTTTGAGGATTCAGCTGGTGAATTTTTTACAACGGGGAATTTGAGATTTGTGACTGGACTCTGAAATGGAGTTCAAAATTTAATATTCAAAATACCAAAAAAGATGCATTAGTTTCCAATTTAGGACCTCCGAGGTCTGAGGATCTAAAATCTAACAGCATAGAATGAGTAAAAGTATAGTGACATTACATTACAAATTACAAAAACACGTGAGGATTGAGAATTGAGAGGATGATGCAAAATTTTACAAGGTTTTTCAAATCTTTGTGAATTGTGAATTGTGAATATTTTATTTATATTTTATATATAATTTACGATGATATATAATATATAATGAGTACAGAGTACTATACTGTATAGTCTATACAGAATACAGACAAAAGACAAACGAAATTACATTTTTTATGCTTTTTCCATGTCATATTCCATGACAATTCAAAATTCAAACTTTTGTTCAAAAAGCACAAGAATTTTTCAGGTTTCTGGTTTTTCTTCTGAAAGTTCTTCCCCATCTTTCATTACTTTATGTTCTGATCCAACTCAACTCTTAACTCCTGTGTGGCTGAGGAGCCTGGCGTGATCTGTACAACATTCTAATTCTAAACAACCACAGCACAGCAGAAGGAAGGACGAAAACCATTTCCATCTCTGCTCTGCTCTCGGCTCTCGAATCTATTATAAGTTGAGACGTGAGACGATTTGATGACAAGGTTTTGTGATATGCCAATTTCTGTGTCTCCTCGTTCAGACTCGGACGTAAAAAGTTTGCAAAATAAACCCAAAATTTCAACATTTCTCTTTCAAGTACGTGTCTCATGCTCATGTGATTTAATCAAATCAACAATGCTTCTCTTTCCTATAAAATGATTATTTCTGTATCATGTTTTGACTTTTGAGCCTTGGTACAATTGACAATGTCTACAACTTGCTCCTGCTGATTTTTATCTAGATAGTTCCAGACTCGACATTCAAACTGTTTGGAGGGATCGACTCAAGTCCAGAGCGTGGATATAAAATTTTAATTGAAGGACTGATTTTCTATCGGAATCCGACAGAATGGTCTCAAACCATGTCAAAAATGATTGTTCCACTTCCAACTCTGTTCCAACCACTTTCACTGTAAGTTTACGCTCTCACATGTTTAAAAACCCACAAAACAAGCATTCGCTTTAAAACGTATGAAAACGAAAGCAAGAAAATGAATGGACATGATAATTTAATATTCCATGTTAAAGGCAGCTGCACATTGTAACTACAGTCGAGGCAGAGGAGTCGTGGGTTGGATTCTACCTCAAAGTTGAGAATATTCGTACGCTCAAAACTTATAATGATTGGGCTTACTTTAATTTAAAAATCAAATCTCCTTACGGGAATAAAAGTGAGTAAGACAAAAATAAAAAATGTAAATTTTATTCACATTGCTTCAATTTTCTAAGTTTTTTGGTATTTTCACTTTTCTACAAAAAACAAAAAACGCATGGAAAAAATGAAAAGTGCATCGTTTGTTGAATGTGAAATGATTAGGAGCCAAATATATTAAATACAGTCCGAGTGAAAACTGTTTTGGGTGGTCCAAGTTTTTCAAGCTGAATGTCATGCAGAATTGTGGTGGAAATCCATTCATTTTGGACATTGTCTTGGGTAAGGTTTTGCATTTTTTTTTCATTTTGACATGATCCATAATCTGTAAAACCCCGGGCATTTAACAATAATTGACATTTTACAGACCATGAGCCGATGCCTTGCATATTTCGATTCCCTTACATTTGCAGTGAAGACATTGAGTCTCAAGACGAGATTGAAAGCTTTACAACCGAAAGGTACAAAAACCGAAACAAAAAACAATGCAAAAAATTTTACAATTATTATTTCAGTTTCAAGCCTCATAAATAATTGTAAAATAATCAATAACCAGTAACTCTGGTAGCTTTCAGTTTTTGTTTTGCTCTGATTTCTCATCTCTGATTTTCTCATTTTCCTCCTCCACCTTCCATTTTTCTAGTGAGAGAATCTCGGTGAGTGATAATAGCGCCAATGGCCAGGAGAACATAAGCATAAGCATAACGACAGTTGCGACAAGCAGCAACAACAACAGTCCATACACGACGACTTCAACTAATTTTGGTAACAACACAACTGCAACTGGCGAGAATTCCGGGAGGAAGAATAAGAAAAAATACAAAAAATTCAGTTCAGCGGATCACATTTATTGTAACAACACGATTCTACCGCTCATGTCTTCCAGTCAAAGTCATGTTCCAGGGCACAGTCTCAGTCCCAACCACAGTCTTGGACATGGTCACGGTCACACTCGAGGTCATCATCATCCTCATCGAAGAAGACCTGGACATTCTAATCAATCCAATCAAAATCGACGTTCCGGAACTGCATCATGAATCATGACTAATGTAATCAGAGCATGGAAAATTGGAAATGGAAAACTAGCATCAAAATTGAAAATAAAATAAAATAATTCCGTTTACGGTTTATGCTAAATGCTAAAACTCGCAGTAATTATTAATTATTAATTATTATTGAAAGTTTGGAATTCGGAATGCATCTGTATTTTTTCCAACTTTTCTACTTTCTTTTTTGTACATTTTACATGGACATGAATTTCCTCCCGTGATTTTTTGTTTTTTGTAGTTGCTAGAAAATAGGAATAGATCATGTTTTTGTATTTCGCATTCTGTAAATACACGTATACTTTCTTGTCTCTTGAGAATTAAGAGCAGAGATAGAAATTGAAAATGAAAAATGAACAATAAAGAAATGTTTTGCATTTGTTTTTGGCATCGAGTATCGAGTTGTTGGAGTTTTCTCTTTGATCAACTATCAATAATCATACTTGTTATTCACAGTTTCGGTACAAAAGGGAACAGTTTAATGCTGGTGTTACATAATGTGGACTGTAAAGCGTAAATTAACTGTTCGTTCAAACCAGAAACAAGAAACCAGCTGGAAAAATGTCAAGGGACAGTGCAATATGGGGTGTATACTTTGAATGTTGAGTGTTGAGTATTGAGTACTTTATTTACTAATGCATTAAGGACTTAAATAAAAGTACACGATGGAAAATTTCTTCCTTGTATAATGTACAATACACAATACACAATCCCTTTTTACGTCAAGGTAGAAGACTAGAGACTCGAGACAAAGTAGTAGATAATATTGTGCTTTACAGTTTACAGGTATTTGACAATGTCAACTCTGCACTCTGTACCATACACAGACATAATATGTAATATGTGTACATAGCGTCTTCAAAATTTACACACCAAACACAAAAGTTCATGGTCAAATACGTACTTGTGAGGATGTGAGATATGAGAAATATCAAGGGATGAAGGGAGAGATGACAAATGTGAGACTAGAGACTAGAGACTCCAGTAGATATTGTATTACCTATACGTATGTATACATACATACAAAACCTGTAGAGTGATACGCACAACTTCCCTATTCCCTATTCGCCCTTTTACCTCTTGTACATATCTTGGTCTGAACTTTAAACAGTTCAGTCTTCTACTGTAAATTGTAAATAATATAATTATTCTAGATTACAGAAAGTGAACTCTGAAATTTAAATTTAACTTGATTCTTGAATCTTGAACCTTGATTGTTGGAAATTTAATTTGCGAATATCAACAATCAACATGAGAAATTCCAGGAGCAAATTCCGACTGAGGATTGAGAACACGTAGTTTGAAGTTTCAAAATTTGACTTGAAAGTGTCAAGATTTTATAAAACTAGCAATAAAATAATTAAAACAATAATAATTATGAAGTGAGGTGAAAATATTACAGAAGAACATGTTGCGTCGTGCTAAACTGTGGAAAGTTTACATGAACATTTTTCTAATATCTACCATTATTTTCTGGACGGAGGGACGGACATTTCCACTTCCACGTAATTTTCTTGTATTATTCATTATTCAATATATACATATGAATATTATTCATTTTACATTTTATTTGTACATGTGTGTATCATTTATGATTTATGCTAGAAAAAATGTGCATGGTGCATGATATCTATTAGAAATGAAAAAAAAATGGAATCATTCTGTTGATCATTTCTTCTTATAGTTTACTTCCGCCCTTCCTCCGGAGCTACACCAGTTCAATGGCCCAGATTCCAAACTCTGGTAAAATCCGGACCATTTCCCCTACCTTCACTTTTTACGCAAAATCGAGCCGGTCATTTCATTCCGATTCTTGGTACTGGCACTGGAGATCGATATGAACTTGCATCTAAAAGTCCAGTATCAAAAGCAACCGCAACTACCACAGCAAATAAAATCGCAGCTTCAAAAATTCACTCTACGCAAAAATATCCTCAACTCAGACTCTATTCAAATTCGGGACAAACCCATGGTGAAATTACTATTAATTCTATAAACGCCAGTAAAAATGACACTCAACAGCTGGAGCCAAAGTTGGAACGGAACTTGAACCTTGAAGCCAACGACAAGGAGCCTGTACGAATTTCCAAAAGATGCTTCGGCTTTGACTGTGAGCTCTCAGAATTGTCACAATGGCCAACCTTTCCCAGTTTCTCTTCTCTGTCCGATACTTTCAGCTCTTTCTACCCAGCAAAACCGCTTGTTCCTCCTCCTGGTTCTCCTTGGTTTGAATCTCCATCTCCACCTCAATCTCCATCATTGGGATTCGGCAGCTCCATAAATCCGTCTTCTTACATTCCCCGCCCTCTACCACCACCTCCCAGCTTCTTGCAACAAAATCAAGAGGATTTCAATATGCCACCTCCCAGCTACACTTCATTCGGTAATTTTAATCCGGGTGGATCTCCACCATATTACAACGGTCCAAATTTGTTAAGCATGTGGAATGTACTTACTAATTTCATGGATCTTGCGTACAATGTATATGTACACACAAAGGTTGGAGTGGGAAGTAATGTGCATCAAAGTCCGGAGGCCCAAATTCATAGCAATCCCAATTTTAATGACAATGATAATGATAATAATGATTATAGCGGTAGTAGTAGTAGTAGTAGTAGTAGTAACTATAATAATTATGACCATTACTTTGATTACGGAGGAAATAGTGATAATAATAATAATTATGATCATGATTATGATAGTAATCATCCCAATTATGACTACGGCAGTCACACTAATTTTGATTCCAGTCCGGATTTCCCATCATCTTCTGATCATTATGAAAGTTCAGATTTTGGGAGTCACTCTTCTCATGATTATGATTACTAAAAAGCTATAATGTTATAATAATAACAGTTCTTTTTCAAAACAATAACTATATCATGATTTTTTGACACAAACTTTTAATTCAAACAAAAGTCAATTTTTGTATTCTTTTATTGCGTTTTGCGTCTTGGTTTTAGTTTATATTTTGTATATGCTGCACTTTTTACTGACAACAAAATGTAAATAATAAGTAAACTTGTGGTGGATTATTGTCAATTGTCAATAGTATAATTAATATTAGAAATTACAATAACTCTTCGTTTTCAGCGATTATAATATTGAATAAAAAAACGTACGTACAAAAAATACTGATGAGCAACGACGTCAGTAAAATATTAACATAACGCGAAATGAAGTACAATTTTTTCATACATACATCATACATACATTATCAAGCTGTATCACATCATGATGAATAATTTTACAAAGTCAAAAGTAACTAAGAAATAAAAGTACATACTATAATAATAATAATATAAAAATGTAAAAGGTAAAGTCACAGCACAAAATATTCATATATAAGTAAAAATGCGATTAACATACGGTAAAAATGACACTGGATTAGTGTGCATGATATAATATTTAATAATTATTTTGCATCATAAACAATAAAACGCACACATTTTGCATTTTGCATAACATTTTACAGCCTCGGCAGCCTCGAGACTCAAATTAGACGTAAAAAATTTAAACATTATTACGATAAATTCACTTTTTTCTCTGTAAAACTTGGTTCAAAAATATTATACCACTAGTTATTTTTTTTTAGAACATGGAAAATCATAAACCGCGTGATTAGTTATGAATTATGAATTACGATATAATAATAAATAAATAAAACATATGTTCTTGTTTTGTGTAGCTTTCATTTTCCGTTGCTTAGATCCGATCCGCGCGTAGCCCTTGACTTGTTTTCTCTTGTCTCGTGTCTCGTCCTCAAAAATAGATGAATGTCCTAAATTTTCTTCCTTGTTCTTTTATTTTTCTTGACCAGGTTTTTTACTTCATTGGCTCCATCATTCCCTTTTCTAAAAGCAAAAAATTAAATGTGTACACTATTATTAATTAATACACTTTTGAATAAAAGATAATGATTAGTAACTGTTTAATGATCCAGCACTCATGTGAACATAGAACATGTAGAAATGTTTTATTGGATAATATTCTGCTCACTTTTCATCAAAAGAAGAGCGATGACTAGTCCAAGAGTGACCATGAGAGAAAAAGTTGAGACGACAAAGGCAATTTTGTGACTGGAGCAAAAACTTTGGAATTTACTCTTCGACTTTGAATTGTGACCCGATTGCCCATTTGCCAAAGTGAAACCGCCTAAGACAAAAAATCAAACATTTTATATTTTAATATACGTTTATTATTTATTGTGTCCCATCTTTTCAGTAATAAAATATAAAATGCAGCATGGAGTAAAATAATAATGATATTATTATTGTTTATTATGAAAAAATGACTCGCCACAGGAAATAAAAGAAGCATCTCGTTTCAAATTTGGTTGAAAATGTGTGAAATTATGATGCCACTGGTGATTTTTACAGGGAGCTTCCGACCGCTCCCGATCCGCGCTGGATGAATGAATATATTTTGAATTTACATGACAGTTACAGGATTCACTGGTGATCATCTGAACAAGAATAATAAAAAAACAAACAATTTTTCAATTTTTTTACACACATGACGAATAAATGAGTAAAATAAAAAATGTCAATAACATTGAAAATTATGAGTAATATTACCGGTGGAATAATTATTGTCTAAAATTTTGTATTTATAATGTATATG
>JAQGBH010006541.1:0-12323 GCA_034698265.1 Sminthurinus aureus | reverse complement strand
ACTATTACAAATCCAGGACGAAGCTACACAAAATTATCCATCAATTACAAGTGTTACGGGAGCAGGAAATGAGACACCAACGGGATATTCCAATCCATTTGGAATTGAGATTCGACCGATTAATGATTCAGCTGGTCCAATTCCTGATATTAATCAACTGGCGGGTGTCGTCTTTGAACCAGGCCCTGATGGAACCACAGGTGGATATTTACTGTTACGTCCATCATCCAGCTCTGCCGTTTTTAATGCTCCAGGCCCATCAAATCTAAATGTACAAAGCTCACAACCCCGTTCAAATGCAGGACCTGATGTAATCACTCAGCTAAATGCCCGGGGAAGTGTTTCTCGTGTTCCTGCGTCAAATACAACAGTCGCAGGGAGCAATGGAAGGACCTCCGAAAGAAATTATGTTTGTCCAAGATGTCAACTTACATTCCGACTTCGAAATTCGCTGTTGAAACACATCGCAAGAATTCATCGTCATCATTTTTCTTGTCCAAACGTTTCTTGCAGCCAGACTTTTACCAGTCTTCACAGTTACGAAGCTCACATGAGGAGAGACCATGCAATGTAATGTCAGCCCTGAGAAAATTGACTGACGTTCGACTGTGAAGCTTTCTCGCAAATCTAAAACAATTTCTTGAATTTTACTAGCTCTAATTTTTTATTGAATTGTATGCTTTATGTATGAATTGAAAGTCCTTGTTTTTTTTATTTGTAAATTTTGTCAAGAATTATATTTAATGTTTCCCTTGTAATGTCTAAATTTTTAGTTTACTATTTATTTCAGCTTGCCATAGGTGTTAAAAATTATGAATATTCATATTACTTTTTACCTTTTAATTTTTGTCACGAGTGTTAATAATTATAAACATGCATATTACTTTTGACCTGTTAAATGGTACGAAGTCTTTTAATCTTTGATGTCAAGAATGAATGTATGAATTTAAACATTTATTCAGTTCACTTCTTATTCATTAGTGCTTCCAAATTTTAACATGTCAAATGTCAAACTTGATTTGTATTGAAGATGATGTAAAAGTCAAAAGTTGGTATACTTTTATTACAAAGTGTTTCTAAAAATCCGAATGTTTCTCATTTTGTTTCTAAAAATATTTTCTATTATGAAATAAAAGTTGTATAGTTTTTGTCAGCTCTACAATCAAATTTAAACCACATTTAATACTTTTCGAGTAATCTTCAAACGTTATTTTTATGCACGAATAGGTCATTCAGTTTTGAAATTTTAAACGGAGTTATGAAAAAGTTGGGGGCTTAGTCTTTGAAGTTAATCGAATCTAAAACTTATTTATAGGCGTCCGTAATAAGGCATCGTTCATCGTTCCAAACCATCTGCAACATGGAATTCATATGAATTTAGATTGTCGTACAGAATTTCTTATCGGTTTGTGTTAGAACAATTTAAAAATCGACATTCCTAAAAAAATCGCTGCGCTACCCGCGAGCGATGATGATCCATCTAGCGAGTTAAAACCGTGCGAGGTCACGGTTTAGATTTTTATTATTCCATGATCACTACACGGTTTTGCTTACTGAACGGCGAAACTTTCGATCACTGTTTATTGACCGCTGAACAGTCGCGATCATTTTTCAATGAGCACTGAACGGCTTCGATCATTGTTTAATGATGACTGAGCAGGTTTGATGCTTGTTCAATGGTGATCACTGAATAGCAATCAATACTATTCAGTGATCACTTCAACTTGTTCATTGTTCATGAATAATGCGCAAAAAATGGACCAGGGAGTATTCTGTATTTTGTGTGCAGTTTGCAGTAATAATGAAATCATTATTTATTCATTAGTTGTTCACTCCGGAAGGAAATTCTGCAGGAATTCACGCAGAAAAAGGTTTCAAACTGCTCACTTTGAATTTTGTGTTCAAATGAAATGTATAAATTGCATTTGAACTTTGAACATTTTTGAATTTGACTTTTGAAGTTTTGAAAACAAATAAAACTAATGAGGCAAAACTAATTTCCATGTCGACACACTAAATTAAATTTTTGGACTTAGAAAAATTTTTCATTTGCTTTATGAAGAAAATTTTCTAAGTCCAACAACGATGTTTTAAAGTAGCATGATCGAGCAAACAGTGTAAATGGCCAAATTGAAAGGTTATCGTGATTTAGTACGGTTGAAATATGGTCAGAAATTTACCACAAAAAGACCACAAATTGTAGAAAATCATAAAGTATTTGAAGTGGTAAAATAATGACGGTTCAGGGACTAAACTTGGACTATTGCTTAAATTTTGGTTGAAAAATTACGCCCAATTTTCTGGATTTCAACCAAATTACCAAATCTGGACCAATTTGGCCAGATTTCAACGGTTGAAGTTACCAATCTGGTTTCTTGGGTATAGTTCAAAACACCATGAACTGCTTTTATTTTAATATAAGTTCTTTGGTGTTTATCTCTGTCATTAGCATTTCCGGCTTTTCCAACTATAAAATACAAAATCTTTACAAAAAAAAAACATAAAGCGCTTAATTGAAGTAGGGATGCATATAATCTATGCCTTAGATATGTAATATGTATAATATGAAATATATGCTTCAGTCAAAATAGGCATGATATTTACGTACACTTGTGTATGACTTAAAAAAGTCTTGACATGTGACATGCAATTGTAAACATCACTGGAAAATTCTTGTGGTGGAAACTACTGTATATTCTCAAAAAGTTTAAGGCTAAAGTATACAAGCAGTGAAACATGAAGACATCTTATAATATACAGTGTGCAGTATACATGCAGTGTGCAGTGATACATGACGTGTATCACGAAAAGATTTTTCATTTATCATCATGAGATAAATTCAATATTCAATACCGTAAACAAATTTATCTTTCTATTTCTAACTGCATGTATTCAGTGTCTCAGCTAGACAACAAGAAAAAAATGTACAGAGATTTCGAGATTTCACAGCTAAAAATGATTCAGAAATTCTTACCATACACAAGCCGTCCTTTAACCGGTTCCACTTGTTCCTTTGCGTTATTAAATAGTCCAGAAATATTAGATTTTGGCATTTTGATATATAGGAATTTTAAATTCAACGTAGTTCCAGAGAGCACTAATTAAGTAAAAAGGATGAGAGATGATACAGAATTGTCAACTACATAGACTTTGTCACATTTCAATTGCTGGTTGTAAGTTTTAGTGTGTGCTGTTGAAATAATTCATTTCTTCTTTTTATTTATCTGACATTAGCACATTGCACTCACTCTTCTGCTGCTCTTTCACCTGTCATACTCCATGCATCACCACTAAAACTAACGTACACACTACACACAATGTACGTGTAAAAATTCACAATGGCACTGATAAATACAAGTCAAAAGTAATCATCATTATTATATATTATTCTATTGTAGGTATCGGATACTGGATTAAGCTGTAATCAGCTATTATTATTATTATTATTATTATTGTTGAAGTTATTCCTCAATTTTATGAATTATGTTTTATTCAGGGTTAGAACTATCGTGAACAGAAAATGTATTAAGGTGATGCAGCTGAAGGATTTCGAGAGGGAATCGAGATTTGATGTTTGACACTCTCAACTCTCAAACATTGCTTGTACAAGTTGTATTGCATGGATCCAACAACCCCGCACAGAATGAAACTTGGAAACTCGTGGCTATGGAATGAATTGATCAATAATATTCGTCTATACTAGAACACGGGCAATGTGTGTGTGTAGTGTGTAGCCTAAGAAAGAGGGATGTAAGACGAAGCACGGAGTCTGGTAATCGTGGTAACACTGTCACTATTCTGAAGTATAGTAGGAGGTATTTAGATAAGGCTATATACTATACACTTATATAGCAGCGAGTAAACTGAAAACGAATACCAAAGTAGACTGTAGACTCGTACGCTACTAGATATTGAAAACACACAGACGAAAACAAAAACCGTTTGACTCGTGTGGTTCATGTACCTTGTTACTTGTTATTATGTATTTTGTATTTCATAATTTATTGTCATGCATGATTTGCATTTGCACATTCGAAGTTCAAGTATATATTGTGTACATGTAAATATCCATCAGTTTCGGCTTCTCTCCTCTGTTTAGTTATTAAAATTTAACATGGAATCATTCTACTGAAATATGATACGAAATGCGCTATGGTTCTATCTATTATCTATTGACATCTACTATAAATATGTATAATATATACCAAACGGAGTACAGCATGGATAGATAACTGAAGCTGTCAGTGAATTCACAATACACATCACACAATAATTATTATTATTTATCATGTCCAGTATGTAAGTACACATGGACTTTGTTTTCTCAATTTATATATATTTAAATTCTATAAACTTTTTGAAATTTGAATACTACTGGCTTAAGTACATGTGTATAAACATGTTTATTGAACTTAAAGCTTAAAATAGCATGTACCCAAAATAATATGTTTATAACAAAAGACAAAAGTGTAGTTTATAATTACAATAAATAGTCAAATATGTCTAGTGTAGTAAAATTTAATTTTATCTTCCTTCCCTGAGTCTTTTAAATTCTATAAGTACCTATTTTATGTTCTGCTACTTTTTTTCCGATACACATTCAAAGCTTACATAAAAGCTATATAATTCTGATTGAAGTACACAATACTACTGTACAATGAAACATGTGACAACCGGGCTATATATATATATATATGCATTTTATGTTTTCGAATTATTTAACCTTTTATAACCATTGTTATGATTATTGTTACACAATTACACAAAGTTTGTTTGTTTGCAAAACTAACAAATAGTATTAAAATGGTTGTTGGTTTTTATTTTTTAGGAGCTGGAGGCAAGATAAAAAAATATTGTAGAAGAGTGTACTAGAGACTATACAGACTAGAGACTGACAGAATGAATAAAAAGGGTATGAATTTAAGAAGAAAATAGAGATGTTGGCACATCTTTTGATATAAAATTCATGTATACACACAGCATTTTACTACTTCCTCCGTACATAAACGATTCACATGACATTTAGATATATATGTGTGCACTTCTGATGTACTCATAATATAAGTAAGTAATGTTTAACTATAAAAATATATATATTACATTGACTGATGTTATATAATGCAGTTGATACGGAACAATTATCGTCCTCTCCCAGTAGAAAGGTTTTACTGCACATCATAGTTTGTGTACATATGCATTACATATATATACAATATACACCAGATTGATACAACGAAATTCGTTGAACGAATGTAAAAAATGTGTACTGATATACACACTAATTCGTAAAACTGTACATAGTATACTGATCGTATAATATATGTAATATGTAGTAATCAAATAGATACTAGATTCTAGAGTGTAATTAATATAATAATAATATAATATAATACAACTGTATTTATTTAACATACAGTTTCTCCTTCAAAACTGTATTTAATACATGTTTACAACAGTAAAATCGTCAAATAATTTGACCTAGGTGCAGAGCATTTGGTATGTATATATGCCGCATGGTGCATGTCATGTATGAACTTTGAACTGATCAGTCAAACCATGTCTTATGTGGATATAATGTATTATTATACACGTTTTAATTATAGAAATAGAAGATGTATCCAACATAATAGCACCAATATGTGCATAAGGAAAACATTTTACGTAGCATAGAATAATGTTAAATACAAAAATTATCACGTATAGTATGAACTTCATACTATGAAGAGTTAATAAGTTTGGCACAGGAAGTCAGGCAGCAGTTGTGTGTATTGTTTTTAGTTATAAAAAGCCAAGTACATACTTTTCAGTACAAATGCATGCTAACATGCATAGTTCATACAACCGTTTATCATTCGTTTTTAAAAAACTATTGTCCCTTTCTTTCGGGATTTTGTCTTGAGTCATGAGAAAAACATTTTTATCGGCAGGAAAGCATAATAATATAAAATATAATGTATAGTATATAGTGAAAATATGCATAATAAAAGAATAAAACTGAAAAGTAAATTGTGTATAAGTTAAAGATACTTATTTATTTAAACCTTTGTGTTCAAACAGAAGAGAGATCAAGTTACACTTTTCACATTCAAACTGATCTTCTCGTTTATGCACCATCGCCCATGGACTAGAGCCAAACGTTTATGCAATACAAATTAAAATACAGCCAGTTATTTTCAACGAAGCTTTTTTGGAAAGTGTATGATGATAGTATAGGTAAAAGTGGTCATGTGCCCAATGTACATTTAGAAAAGGGCGTTTGGAAACCAGGGGTTCATGCATTACTAGTATGTATTAATAAAAGTGTCCTATTTAAAATTGTAAATATTTCTATATAATATATGTGAAGAAATGAATGCATTATATTATAAATGATGGCACTGTTGGATCTTAATCCACACAATATTGTTGTACTTATAAATAATCAGTTTTCTAATATATTATATCTATCTATGCATCCTTGCTCGTTGTCTCACATCGCTCCGAGAGCTGAGAAAAACATTACAGCAATTTCCCCTCTATTTTTGAGTTTGTAAACATGGAAAAATATTTTGCATTTTGTTCAGGATTTTGTTGGGTTTTTTCGGAGCAATAATAATTTAATTATTGTGATTGTGAAAAATTAAAAAGAGTTACCAAAATTTAGAATGGAGGAAAAGGATGAAATGACTTTTCGGCAGCGACAACTTGAAAAGGAATTATTAACTTTAAAAGATACAATTTGGAGATTGACATCTAGAGGTAATTTAAGCTTATTTAATAAACACACATTATACTATATTATATATTATTATCATCACTAAATACTAAATACTACGATCTATATAGACAATAAAATATTTTATTTATTTAAAGGTTAATTTTATTTTGTTTATTTAAATAAAATAGTCTGTGTTGTAGAGTCCTTTTTGAAAACAAAATATGGTAAGATTGTACAAATTACAACAGTAAAATGAAAAATGAAGTTTATTTTGATACACAAAAAATGTTGTGAAATCCATGATATGCATAATGCATAATGTGTTATATATGTGCATGACATTTACTATACATGTAATGAATAATAAATTGTAAATTGATATCTTTTTTAGCTGTGCCCTTGCAACCTACGACAACTACGATTTTCACAACTCCTATTGTTCAACTCAGTAGTGTAAGCAACAATGTTGGTAATATTACTACTACTAGTAACAATAGCAATCAGAATATTGTTACTCTCACCACTTCTACAACTAATATTGGGATGAGTAGTCAAGTGAAAAATGATAATGAAAGAACTGAAGTCCATCACATGGAAGAAGATGATAATGATGACCATCATCATGAAATTATCATCAATACTGAAGTTAATAGTCAAGAGGACCAATCAATAACTGTAGAAGCAGCAACAACATCTTCAACAATACCACACATAGCCTCATCAGTAGTAAACAATAAATCCAGAAAGGTAGAGTTAGTCGGCGATTCTATCCGAATTTATAAACCAGAGCTAAAAACTTTTGTTACTGTGAAAGCAGACACTTTGAAAAATGAACAACAATATACCACTGATAAAATAATTCCGAAAACTAGTTTTGACTGCCATGTATGTGGCAAAAAGTTCCAACAGAAGGAGAATGTTCAACGGCATATTTTACTTCATCGAGCAGTTCAGTACAAATGTCCGTTTCCAGAATGTGGACGTAATTTTAGTCATCAAGGAAATTTAAAAACTCATATCAAAAGACATGAAAGAGTCAAGCAACAACATCAAGCAGCAAGTGCAAAAACTGTTGTTATGAAACCACAAACAGATAATGATCCTGCACGAAAACATCCTTGTGATGTATGCCAAAAAAAATTCTATACAGCTCAGCAGGTAAAAAGGAAAAGTGCGTAGATGGACGCACTTACTCATTTTCAGAGTTACAGCTGTGTTTGAATATTTCCCGTTCTTCTTACCGTGGGTTGTAATGTACATGTATTTACTATTTATTATTTATATGTATTATATTAATATGCTTATTATTCTTGTATACAATTATTTCAGAAATCGATACATCTGAGAATTCACACTGGAGAAAAACCTTACGGTAATGTACATAATATATATTATATATATAATATATATATATATTTTTTTCAGAGTATGATGTTTTCAAAGTACTATTTCATAAATAAAAAATTTTTTTACTATATTATTATTTATTATTGCTGTGTACTGTGTATGCTACATTGTATACTGTTTTTAAAATAACAAAAAATTTCTTTTTCTATCTATAGCGTGTGATATATGTGGAATGAAATTCAATCAAAAAGCATCACTTCAAGATCATAATTTAGGACATACCGGAGAAAAAACTAACTACTGTCATTTGTGGTAAGAGTTGCATAATATTATCCTTTGTATAATTTTGATTATAAGTGGTTGAACATAATATATTCTGTGTACATACTTGTAAATAACAAACAAATATGCATTTGAAATTTACTTGTGCAACATCCCATTAAATACCATTGGCAATGAAACTAATAATTATTATTATTTTGTACATTAATTTTTTTTAGCCCCGGAGCTTTTGTGCGTAGTAGGAACCTGCTGAAGCATATCCGTCAAGTTCATAAAAAAGTTCAAATTAAAACAGTTGTGAATGGGGAAAAGGTTGTGGAATTTGTGGTTGAAGGTCAAGCACAAGGAATAATTGAATCGAGAAAAGATAATAAAGAGATTAAAACCAAGACTTCAAAACCAAGGATTAAAAGACAAAAACCTACTCGTGCAAATGATACTACCCCCACTGCAGATAATAGTATAGCAACAGCACAAATGGATGGAAGACGAAGTACCACAAGAACAACAGCTGGAAAACGACCAAAAAAATTTGACGAAGATTACGTGGAAGATGACAATAATGGAAGTGAAAAATACATCCTGTAGTAAAGTTTACTATTTTTAAAAAAGACTGAATTTGAATAGGAGAAATTTCTTGTGTAATCATACAAGTAAGTATGCATAAAAATGTATCCCAAATATTCAGTTTCCTTCATCATATGTAATATAAACAACCATAACTTCTATTGTCATTTCTTCAAAAAAAAATAAGACCAAGAACATCGGACAACCTTTTTATGATTAATTATTACCACCGATTTAAAAAGTCAAAACTGACTTGTTACTTTTTATTATCAATTTTGAATTTATGTATTTGAATTTATTTTTTTTTTGTAAGATTTTGCCAGATTAAAAAATAAATTACGTACAATATACAATGAAGTAAATAGAAGACTAAAATACACTTTTTACATACTTTCGAAGAGCAGGGTACGACACTATTTTGAATGCCTTTTTCGAAAGGCAAAAGTCTTTAGACGCTTTCTCTCTTTTTTTGCTATAAAAAATACTAAATTATAATAATTATTATTGAAAAGAATTACCAAGGAAATTTTATAAGGGTTTTATATGATGAGTTGAGAATTAAATTGAGAGGTGCATCACCCATAATATATTCTATATGCATATCATATCAAAGATATGATATATGATCTATCTATAATGTATAATGTAATGATGCGGGTTATATGTAATATGTAATATGTAATATTGAACGTTGAACATTGCATTGGACACGTAAGACGTAATTTTAATGTATCACGTATTGCATGCATAAAGTGAAAAGTGATAGTCGACTCTCCTTTTGAAATCACAGTCAATACAATACACAATAAATATTAGTCTAGAAAATGGATGTCAATGTGCCCTCTCTGTCTTCAACAATAGGTCACAATCTTGTTCCATTTGCAAAGCTTCCACCGAAGGTAAATTCGTAAAGTGGGCTAAAAATTGTTTTCTTTTTGCTTGTAAGGCTATTCATATTTTACTTACACACTTTCACTCGTTGTACCTTCTTAATTTTTGTTTACATAAAAAGGTGCTTGTTTTGCTTAAATTTCTTCATAGAAAATTCTCGAGAGAATACGCACATACTTATCCATAGACGATATCCACAACTCTCGTTTAGTCTGTCGGGAATGGAATTTTTCTGTGACAGAAATCCTCACATTTGCTGTCAAATTAAGTGACATGACAATTCTTTCTTTTCTCCGTACAAGAAGACGTGAACCAATTTATCCAAAGCTCAATGTAGTGAAAATAATTATAGTAGATCTATCACACTTATCTGCACCTTTTCCTCCAGAAGCACTCCAAGAACAAGTGAAATGTCCAAAAAATGTACACACGCTACAATTTCTCGAAGGAGTGTCTCCCATTGTGAAGCAAAATTTTCTTTCAGCATTTAAGTGGATACATGGATTGAAATTTGAGAAAACTCCAATCCCAATTTTCCCAAAAGGTCTTGTTCTGGAAAATGTAACAACATTTGAGATGAGTCCTGGTGCGTACAATGAGAGTGATGACCTAAAGATATTTTTTCACTCTGCATTTTTTCCATCATTACTTGAAACTTCTCTTCAGATCCATAGTCGTTCAGATTACTCTTTATACGCTGCTGCTCATTTTTTTATTGTTCGACATTATAAGACTTTGAAACATGTAAAACTCTTGTTCCTTGAATCCATAACTATGATTTATTGTTATGATATGGATATATATGCTGAAGACTTTAAAGAAATGATTCGTGAGCAAAAACGTCACATAGAAAAGGAACCCGAATACCAAAGATTTCTGAAGCATGATCAATTTTTACAATTACAAACTTTGAACTTATGGTTGATTGATAATGAAGAATTTTTAAAACTTAGTAAGCATACAACATTATTTAAAAAGTTCTATTAAAAATTAAACACATTGAAAAGTTTGAAGAAAAAAAAAATTATAATGGTTCTATTACTATTATTATTTAGCCATTTCTATAAATAATATTATTTTTTAAATTCTAGGTCTCCATTTAATTGACATACAAACAAATTTGGTCACATTGGATATTAATCACCCACATGGTTATCGAAACATAAATTCAGATTTTAGTCTCGTGATTAAAAATAATTGGACGACATTGAAGAAGATTACAATACCTCGCCTTCCAGTTTTTAACTGTCAAGTTTTAAAGGACTGTATAGCACTAGAAGAATTTTCTATAGGGATGGAATTTCATTTTTATGATTTTGAGAATTTTGGATATGTCATGAATATTATGGAGTTTCCATGTTTACCAACTATTAAGTCTGTTTCAATGGGTTCAGCACTAAATAAAGAGGACATTTATTGGATGCTACGTAATGTCCCTGCAAGCACATTTTTATTCATTGGTTCACAAGAGGAAGAAGAATATTCATTAAATGACATTAAACGTTTGATTGAATGTGAAAGACCGTGGTCAAAAAAGGCACTTATGATGTGCATTCCTATGAATCCAACAACATTCAAACATTTTGAATTTTATCTAAATAGAAATTCTGGTATCGGAGTCCGTGTCCTTTATCATTGTAAGCCACAAGAGTTCTCTGAATCAGTAGGCACAGTTCATTTCTCTGTAATATGGAAACAGTAACAAAAAACAAGAAAGTAACACTGTAAATATATAATATAGTAAATACATACAAGCAAGTAATCATGAAAACAGTAAACAATAAACAATAGAACCGTTGCAATCCTCCATACAACCAACTTTTCCTGCATCCCAAATAAGGGTATTTTGACTTTTTGTTCATACAGATGCTGCAAAAAGAAGCATTAAACATTTGCTTTTATAGTACATGAAATCATTGGGTTTTTTTTCGTTTTGTATTATAATTTATAATACATTGTATTATATGTAAGCATCTCTGCTATATATTTTCATATCAATCATGGTTCCTCTGAAATTACTTTTAGATCATCCATTATACTATTATACCATAGCCATAGGTCATTTAACTTTTGTACGGACTAGTATGGTACTTACAATGGACACTCAAGGGGTGTCCGACGAGTTAAGAACCGAGACCCAGGTCATTCGACGTAATTTTTGACGCTGATTCCAAATATCCACATCGTTTTCCAGAATGGGGCAGTTAAAAAACCGAAAAATTTGAAAAACTGGTTTTTCATTGTAAAATTGTAAAGAATTGTAAAACTTGGACGCCGTTTAAACTTTTACAGACGTTTTTCTGGTTTTTGAGTCTCAATTTTTCGACTTTTTCTTGATTTGGAGCAAGTGCATAGGCCCATTCTGGAAAACGACCACGATATTTGGAATCAGCATGAAAAATTACGTCGAATGACCTGGGTCTCGGTTCTTAACTCGTCGGACACCCCTTGAGTGTCCATTGTTAATTAATTGTAAGTGCATGATTTTACTTATCTTCATTTGATACTTTGGATTAGCAACTCAAAAATATCAAACGGC
>JAQGBH010006540.1:0-12326 GCA_034698265.1 Sminthurinus aureus | reverse complement strand
CATATCATCTACTTTATTTATATATACACGAGCTAGTTTTTCTAGTACGAGTCTCTACGAATAATCATCGTTACACAAGATGAAGATCTCTTCAATTATTGATTTCTTTTTTTTTGAAATTTGAAATTGTCCTCTTTCTCAGTTTTTTTAATCCCCAAAAATAAAATTATACAAAATTTGTGCTTCAACTTCAGTCTCATCAGGTGATCCAGTTGGTGTAAGTCCTCAAGTCTCATTTTCGCCAATCTGGTTTTGGTCTCAAGGAAATCTCACTCTCATTTGGAAACCCGTGGATACGGAAGCTGCTTATTCGTTTCAGTTGGATAACAGAAAATTTGGATTTCAGCCTTTTATTTTTGAAGTCGATTTCATCAAAAGTTCACAGCAAGGTAAAGAAAAAGATTTTGAATATTTTTATCCTCTCCTTTTACTAGAAATTTCTCTAAATATTTTCTATCATTTAATGAGACATGGTAAACTAAATTATCTCATTTTCCTCCAGTAATTACATCTGTTTATTTCATTTGCACTGCTTGGCAAAGTTTCAATTTTTTTTTCTCTAGAAATTTTCCTTTTGATTTCTTATATTTTTCAAATATTATTTACTATGGTATAAGTCAGAGCAAGTAGAAAGAAATAATATTCTCTTTTTGTTTCTGCTTTAGTTTATATACTATACACTGTACACCGTTGTGTGTGCAGTCAAATGAGAGAGAATCGCTCACACCTAATTTATGCAATCTAGATTATGCAGGCTCATTACACTAGGCATTTCTTCTTTTGAATTTTAAAATATTTCTGTCTATACTTATAAAATAATTTTTTGGCTAGAAATATTTTGCATAAGCAGTTTTAGGTTTTTGTGTTGTGTACTGATTACTGATATTTTTATTGTCTGTGTTTCCTTTTATTTGAAATGTAGATGCTTTGGTACCTTCCATCGTTACGAGTGGAGTTTCGAGCTCGTGCAAATATAATTTATAATCTTATAAAAGATAACGAGCAATTGTACAATAATTGTCGAGATCTGGTGAATAGATGTTTTGATGTTATTGAAAATGCTGGTTTAAGTTTAAATGATTTGCATGCTTTAACCTCTAGTTTGTATTATATATCCCATACCTCTATAACCAATCCTTCCATTGCAGATAATTTCGAAAATTTACTACCAGTCTATCACTCTGTACTCGCAGAATTAGATTCACATATTGGCGTCATTCGTGGCGAAGAGGCTTTTTTGTTGGTTGAGGAGATAATAGCCGATAGGCGAAACATTTCCCTCGACGACACAACAGATTCAGATTTGGATTCGGAGTCTGATTCTGATTCCTCTTTGTCTGATGCGTTAAATGAGATTTATAGTGATCAGCTTGATAGTCCTTCGTCGTTAAATTCTGTATCCTACTATCCAGCAAGTCCATCCGATTCTGTTCCTCCTCCAAATTACAATCCATCTAATTCATATCCTTCTCCTCCCTATTCTCCGATTTCTAACGCCACGTCTTTTAATTCTCTATATATTGATCTGGTGTCGGATATGGAAGATGAGATTGATCGTTAAATGAAAAAGCTAAAACATTTAAATTATCACTGTAATTTCAGTTTTCATTAAAAATATATGTATGTATGTACGTATATCTGTATATATGATTGTGGTAATTACGTGATATGTATGTTTGAGTGAATGTTTGTGATATAAAAGAAACAATTGCTGTCTATACTCACACACAACCAAAATAATCTATTTGCCTGCTTCATTTGTTTTTGTATGCTAATTAAGTAACAATCGTGCCTATAGCTGTGACTCGTATAATATACCATAACGATTTACATGCATATTTCTAGTTTAAATTAACATTGCTATTTACCATTCAAAGTTAAGATATTTTTGCCTTTTGCACTTGTTTAAAGTATATAGAGATTTTTCCTTTTGCATTTGCTTAAAGTTCACAATTATTTTTTGCCTTTTGTGCTATACTCATTTTTAACTGTTTGATATTTCACCAAATACATAATTATACATTAGATACATGCTGTTGCACGTATATGTACTCATAGACATATAATATTTATACACAGGCACTGACACAAGTAATTTTTAGTTTTAAACTAATAATCAAAATTGCAACTTTGCACCGTTTCTTTAGGGTTTTATAAAATCATACACTGTACAATTCAATTTATACACATGTACACATAACAGCTGGTAGGATATTCATACACTTTGTTTCATTTTCCATTTCTTATTTTGCACATCCATTTTACTATATATATTATATATCAACATATCCACAGGAGTCTGAATTAGATTTGCATACGATTTAAGTGAACGAAATCCATAATCATTTTTGAATTTGTATAATATTTTGGTAGTAGCTGAAATAATTTTTTTCTACATTTGTTGTGTTCTAGCAATATTATTGTAGTTTGCTCCCTTTTTCTTGCCAAGCATTTTTTTACTTTTCAATTTCCCTTCACCATTTACTTTTTCGAAGGATATCCATGTCTCAAGGTACAACTCCTTCATTATGACCGTTCTCCTTCCCCCGTTCAAAATCTAATACTTCGCCTTGATTTTCTACGTCATTTGGAAATAATTTTAAATTCAAAACGTAAAACATTAGACCGAGAGGCAGCTCTCCGGTCATTCTATTTCAAGATTTCTCAATCCAAGCAAAGAGGAGAGTCCAACAGGCGTTGGGTGGAAGAACAAAATCGACAACAAGAAGAAGCACAAATAAGACGAGCAGAACAGATTCAAGCGAGATCCATGAGAAGAGAACTTCGAGACCAAAGAATTTCATTGAATCCTCCACCTGTTTCACCAGCACCAAGCCACCACAGTGGAAGAAATCATAGTAGACCATCATCTATAATTTCTATAGGTCACAATCAACACTCGTCTATTCACGGTAGTATTCCTTTTAGCATTGATTCAGTATCAGCCGCTGACATGGACGAGGGACAAAATGGTCAAAATAACCATCATCCACAGAATTCCCAATTTGAATCAAATCATCAAGTAAATCCTCCTGTTCAGAATCAATTTCAACCTCCTCAAAATAATTTTGGATTCAATTCAAATCACCAAGTGCAAAACCAGCCGCATCAGCCACAGAGAAATGAAGAAACGCTGAATTCAAATGGACCAAATCTTGGTGGGAATCAGTTTCAAAACAGACAAGATTTGGGATTACAGGATCTTAGAAACTTGGAATCAGGCGATGAAGAAGAAGAGGAACAGCATCGTAGAGTTGAACCAATAATTATCGACTCTCGTAGAAATAGTCCAATCAATCATCATGGCAATTTACTACACAGTCCTAGCATAAATATAAACATTCCTCAATCGTCATCTCGGAGATTTGAAAGTCGGGAGGAAGAGGAAGATGGTGAAAATAGGAGTAATTTAAACCGACCAAGAAATCCATACGGTATTCCATTGTTGCTCAGTGAAGGATATCATCGTACGTACAGACAACAAAGAAATGAGTTAGAGGAAGAACGCTTGGCATGGTATCAGCTGAGACAGACGGAGCAAAATGAAATTCTTCGTGAACGCCGTCAGCTAGAAGAATTGCAACAGGAAATACTAAACGCCACATTGCCAAATCCACCTTCACATCCTCAACCACCAGTGAGTCCAACTCATAGTCTACACTCACATCACTAAAACCATTCTATGTATAGAAATAGAGAAGCAAATTTTTCAAAGGAGCTTCCAGAAAAATCAATCCAAGGATATGCACCAGTAGAAAGAGTTCGAGATACAAGTCCACCACCTTACACCTCATATCAAAATCCACGCACACAATCTAGTACATTACCAAGATCTCTTAGGTTTCAACAGCATCCGTCTCGCGGAACAAACCAGCCTCCAGTCTCCTCTCATTCTAATTTGCCTCAACAAAGGGATTCACACCAGAGAAATCCAATCTTTTCGTCAAGTCAGATACCAGATTCTCAAGTACCTCCTTCATATCAACAACATTCCGCTTTTCCTCCTTCTCATCAACCTCAACAATATTCAGCTCCTCGGCCTAAACAACATGGCACTCATCCTCCAAATGTTAATGATGAATTAGCTCGTTTAAAGTTGAAGCACTTGAAAGACAAAATCCAAGAGAAAATCTACAAGGATATTGAGCCTTACGATGGACTTACACCTGGAACCATGTGGCTTCACCGAGTTGACGTTGAACGACACAGTACTTTTCCTCCTACTGGCTTGGATATTATTCTCAAGCATCTCCATCGTTGGATGACAGCAAACGACACTGTTGCACACTGGTTTAGTCCAGTAAAACTCCAACTTCAACCTAAATTAGATCGAGTTGCTCAATCACCATATCCGGATTTTGAATATCAAGCGATTTGGAACTGGTTTGGAGACCTATTAAAAGAACGATTTAGCCCTAAAAATTTGAAGGAAGCCATGCGAGCAAAGTTATCAACTGTCCGCCTTGAGCATTTTGCTACAGCTACTGAATATGTAGATGAAATTTCCAAAATAATGAAGGAGAATGACATCAGAGTTGTTGGATTTGATATTTGTTTTCAAGTTTTGCAAGGACTTCCTAGGCATATTATGAATGCTTTCGCAGCAAATCTTCCTGAATGCCCAAATACACTAGCAAGAAATATAAATACTTTTGTCAAAGCCCTAAAGAAAACGGGACAAAGCCATCTTCTTCAGCCAAACACTGGACAGTCTCATCCTTCGGCTTCTCAATGGCAATCACAAGCAAATCTTCAACCAACTGCTGCCTCCTTTCTGGTGGGAAGCGCAACAACTCAATCGTTTTTGTCAAATCAGTATCAACAGCCACCATCTCGACCAAGTAATAAAGCTCCAGCACCAAATCCTTTTTATATTGGTGAAAATCATCCAATGTTTGCTCCAGCTTCAACTTTACCTCCTCCTCCTGGTTTTACAAGTTTGCCAGCAAATCCAGCTCAAGTCACAATTAAAAATTCTCATTCAACATCCTCCGCAGCTTCTGCAGGAATTCCAAATGAAAGTCCTCAGCTTTTTCAAGACAAAAAGTCATTAAAATCTCAAGTTTATGACATCCTTCGTGATCATTCTTGTGGACACTGCGGAACCAAGGGTCATCTGGAGTCACATTGCCGGAATAAAGTTCATTCGTACTATAAAGCTAAATTCAATTTGAGTAAGAAGGAAGAGGAATCTCCTGCACAACCAAATTCTCAAGGTGAAAATAAACAAGGATATGGAAATTATAAAAATGGAAACGGATATGGAAAAGGAAAACAGTATGCCAACAGTTTTCAAAACACAAACAGCAACAATAACAGCCAAGGACAATTTACCACTTCAGCTAGTGCCTTTACTGGTTTCGGTTCCAACCCACAGAAAAATCCTCCACAAGCAAATTTAGCAGCAACAACGACTAGTCAAGCCGCAGAATCTTCTGATCTTCCACCTTATGTAGGAGCTCCAACAAGAATGCTTACATTTCCTTCATATTTTTCTGTTCAGGAAAACTACCATTGTTGATTCCAAGGGGCTCGGATCAACATAAGTTATTGCCCCAAGAAAATAACACTAATCAATCAATCTTAGGTGTATATAGTCCTGAATCAACTTTACAAAATTCCTGTAAAGTTATTCGAGTCACTGCAGCTTCGGCTGAGCCAAATTTGAACAACGGATTGGATTTGAAAATTTTAGTTAGTATTAAAAATGTAACTTCTATGGAAGCAGTCATAGATACGGGATCTCATTGTTGTCTCATTGGAAAAACTACAGCCTATGCAATACAAACTGCATTGAAAAGAAACGTCATTCAAGATTGTCAACCAGTTCCTCTGGTACTTGCAAATAATACACTAACCTCACCTCTAAATCAATTCATTACGCTTGATTTGGAAATTAATGGGCATCTTTATCCATATCAATTCTTAGTTTTTGAAGGATGTTCAAATGAAATATTAATCGGAATGAATTTTCTTAGAGATTTTAAGGCAATTATTGATTGTTCCAGTCGACAAGTGGTACTCACACCATTGTCCTTACAAGAAAATGTAGAAAATGGAGAAAAAGAAGAAACAGCCAACATATCTCAAATTCCCTCCTCAAAGAATGAAAATACTTCGTCACTCAACACCAACTACTCAAGTGTCTCCAAAGAAAGTACAAGTGAAAGCTCCAGAGAAAACTCCACTTCTTCTTCTGCCTTTTGCAATTTGGATAAGGTTGGGAAATTAATGTTGACAGAAACGGATCAAATCTCCACATCAACAGACAAAAAGAATAGAAGTCGAAAGAGAAAGCCACAATACAAGCGGAAATATCCTTCAGATATTTTTACAGACGGATCACAAATAATTCCACCGTGTCAAGAAGCAGAGAAAAGTCAAGTCACATCGCCTCAAACTCGTAGATGCATGGTCATAGGAACTACAAGGCCATTTGAATTACCTCCATACTCCTCCCGCAAAGTTATTTTGCAAGCGAAGGACAAATTCTCTGGAGATTTAGTTCTTACACCTGATAAAGTGAAAGAGCAACAGTTTGGATACAAACTTGGGAACACTTTAGTGCGTTTTGACCATGGAGTAGCAACTACATTCATTGCTAATTTTACTCCAGATTACGTTCTACTTCCAAGGATTCGTCATATTGCCCGAGGTGAAATTTTTCAAGAACAGCAGCAATCACACATCCCGGATTTTGAAGAACAAGAATTTTCTCAAGAGCAGTGGAGCAAATTTGATTTCCATGAAAGTTTAAAACCAGATCAAATTCAGGAACTAAAATCTCTAATATCCAGATATAAAATTTGGGCTTTTGAACAAGCGGACCTCACAATCATTCCTGGATACAAAGTCCACATTGACACTCAAGGTTTACCTCCGGTGAATAAACGTCAATATCGCCTAGCAGCAAAGGAACGAGAATTGGTTGAAAAAGAAGTGAAGCGGGAACTTGACCTCGGACTTTTGGAATACAGCAATTCTCCATACAATAATCCACTAATCTGTGTCCCAAAACCAGATGGCAGCAAAAAACAAAAATCTAAAACCATCCGTATGGATGGTTTTAGATTTTCGTTTTTTGAATGAACAAGTTAGAAAAATTTCTTGGCCACTTCCTCGTCTTGATGACCAGCTCGACCAACTGGGTGGTAGTTCTATTTTTTCCAAATTGGATGCCATGGAATCTTTCAGACAGTTGGAATTAGATGAAGATAGTAAAGAAAAGACAGCCTTTACGATTGGAACGTCAAAGTACCAACATCGCCGAGTTCCTTTTGGTCTTTACTCGTCCCCTTTAGAATTTTGCATGATTATGGAAAGAATTCTTGGTCATCTTCGATTTAACATTTTGATTTGTTATGTTGATGATATAGTGTGTCACTCTGCAGACTGGCCTGAACATTTGCGCCGACTGGAGTTGATCTTTACAAAACTAGAGCAAGCAAATGTAAAATTAAAAGCTTCTAAATGTCAGTTTGGTGCACCAGAGCTAAAATTTCTTGGTCACAAAATATCAAAAGAAGGGATACAAGTGGATGATGAAAAAGTAAAAGCAGTTCAAACACTCAAGTCTCCTAAAACTGTGAAACAGCTACGAAGTGCACTAGGTTTGTTCTCGTTCTTCCGCCGTTTCATCAAGAATTTTGCTACTATAGCTAAACCAATGACTGAGCTCCTCCAAAAAGATAAAAAGTGGAACTGGACGCCTGAAAGTGAAAAATCTTTTAACATTCTCAAAGAAAATCTATGCCAAGCGCCAACTTTAGCCTACTATGACAAGGATGCCGAGCTTGAAATACATACAGACGCAAGTGACTTTGCTTTAGGTGCTATTCTTCTTCAAAAAGGAAAAGAAGATACTAAACCTAGACCAATTGCTTTCATTTCACGCACTATGCACAAAAATGAGATCAATTTTTCTGTGACTGAAAAAGAGGCACTGTGTGTCATTTTCGCGCTGGAGCGTTTCCGCCCTTATATTTTTTTGCGTCCCTGTACCTTGATCACAGATCATGCAAGTTTGCAATACCTCCTAAATCTGAAAAATCCACACGGACGATTAGCTAGATGGGCTTTAGCAATTCAATCCTATGATTTGACGATAAAACATCGACCAGGGAGACTCCTTTCAGACGCTGACGCTTTAAGTCGGTTACCTTCTGAATTTGTCCAAGTTCCTTCCCTTCGTCGTGCTCAAGTTGGACTACGATACATAGAAAATGTGACCTGCCGAAAGATAAAATGTAAAATCCCTGACGAAGATCCAGATTTTAGTTCAACTCAGCTGCAAGGTCAAATATCTTTTTGCTCCAAGGAAAAACTTCTTGCATTTCAAAAGGAACAACTTGCAGATTCAAAAATCCTCTCAATTATTGAAATGGTCAAGCAATCAAATCCGGAGAATTCACTCAACACTCATATTTACCATAAGGATTGGGCTCTCTTAAATGGAATTTTGTATAGAGCAAACACTCAGACTCGAGAAAACTTGTGGAAACTGGTGGTGCCATCTTCATTATACAATGACGTTCTAAAAATAACCCATAACAACCTTCCCGCGGGTCATCACGGTTATTTCAAGACTTTTTCTTTGACTGCAGAGACCATGTGGTGGTGGAAGATGAGTAAAACTATATATAAATATGTTTCCTGCTGCCAAACATGCCAGTTTTCAAATCCTCGAAATGCTACAACTCAAGGAACAATGAATTCAACAGCTCCGGCATCTATACCGTTTGAAATTTTACATATAGATTACATAGGGCCATTAGCAAACACCAAAAACCAAAATAAGCACGCGCTAACAGTCATCGACTCCTGCACAAGATACGCTGCGGCTTACCCCTTCAGAAAAAATTCTTCCTCGTCCACAATCAAAGGACTGACTCAATTCTTTTCTCATCACGGATTTTGTAAAATGATCTGTTGTGACAATGGTTCACATTTCACAAGTGGAGAATTTTATGACTTTTGTAGGCAGTATGACATTCAAATTGTCCATTCCGCTCCATATGCGAGTTCAAGTAATGGAATAATTGAGAGACTAAATGGACATGCCAAACTCATCATCAAAAAGTTCATCAATACAAGTCACAGCAATTGGGATATTCTTCTGCCTTTAGCAATTTTGTCTATTAACATACACAAACATCAGTCTACAGGTTATTCGCCATTCTATTTAGCCCATGGAAGAAATCCGATCCTTCCACAAGATCTTGCTGTCCCAACAGTTCACCCAGAACCAATGATTGGACCAGAGGAGCAACAAGAATTGCTTCAAAAGCACGTCGAAGCAGCCCGTGAAAGAATTTTAGCAACCCAGTCCAGTCAAAAGAGAAAGTACTCCGAGAAACACAAGCCACACAACTACAAGCTTGGGACTTTAGTACTTTGGAAACCTCCAGCTGCAATGTTAACTGGACCAAATGTCAAGTTCCGGATAAATTGGCAGGGGCCTTTCAAAATCGTGAAATTTGCCCAGCATGGAGCCATCATTATTCAAAATACAAAAGATGAGTTTGACATTCGACATGTCACAGCCAACCAAATAAAGAAACTCAATAAAGAATTACATTCAGAGAAAGTCGTAGAACCTCAAAACTTTAATTTTGACTACAATCTGGAACCGCCCCCTGATCCAGTTGTGCCAGAAACTAAGCCCACATTGCGCCCAATTAACCGACCAACGGATTCTGGAGATGAATCTACAACTTCTGACAATGAAAACCAAAAACTGCACAAACCACGTTACGACTTCCGAACCCCAACCCATAAACCCAAATACAAATGACTTCACCCTTTTCCTTGTTTTCCTTCCTGCCCTCCTTTCAAATAAAATTTTTATAAATAATAGTTTTTTTTAGTAAAACTCCAACTTCAAACAAAAATATAGAAAAAAAAAATCAAAAAAATATAGATATATATCTATGCTTTTACATAGATATATATCTACTGTATATATTATGTTAATTGTTGTAAATTTTAACCACTGTTTTATTTTACTTTATTATGAAATAGGAGGATATGATGTATTCTCAAAATTCAACCAACATAAATCAACGAGTGGGACACTCTTTCCCGGAAGAGGAGGAGACAAATGACTTTGAGCCCTGGCTCAAGTTAGAGCAACTCTCTCTCAGATCTCAAAGTCACCCTTTTCAAACTATGGAACCAACCAGCCCACTAAAAAGGAGTTTTCCTGGACGATCAATGAACAACGTTCAAATAAATAACAAACAAAGATACAATGACCAGTTTTACTCACTAAATACTCGAAAAACAGACCAAATAATTGAATTTCTTCAGACTCTTTCCCCGCATTATGGAAATATTCAGCCAAACGGACCATGGATAATGTCAATATTAGGATATGAGCCAGGAAAAACTCTTGGAAAAACCAGGGGTTTAAAATTGCCTATTTTGCCCATAATCAACCCGTTTCAACCACAACAGTGTTTAGGATACACAAATTCACCCCGTCTTGACAAGGTATATAGTCAAATTACATACAGCTCAAAATTAGTAACCTTTTACCCCAGAAAACCTTTACAACCAAAAACTCTTCTCCACGAACAAATAAATCAAGGCATTACTTGGATTTTTGGTGGAACTCAACCTCCTGACGCCCTTATCCAAACCGAAAACTCAGTAATTTCGGTCTTGACTTCACAACCATGGACACAATGGAACTCTCGATCCCCTCTACAGTTGGATTCCTTATGGACAGTACAAACATCAGGCAAAAACACTGACCGCGATCATCGTCCACCACTAAAATCAAAGACTGAGAAACTTTCTCTTGCACCAACCAAATCAGTTTCTACACTTTCTATTTTTCAAACTCCTTAGTCAGATGAGTGAATAGCACAAATCTGTTGAAAAAAACCAACCATCCCATACGAACTAGAAATTAATAAGTCTAGCCTAGTTGATGGTAAGAGCTCTGCGATTACTGATTATGGTCTAGGGACAATTTCTGGTACCTAGTGATTGTTTCTTTCCTCTGGTTCCCCATTTCCTTTCAACTTTCACTCAAGAATTCGGGTCGAATTCTCCCCGACCAAGAAGGATTTGTCACGACGTTTTTCAGTATAATTATAACAAACGCCGTATTACTTTTGTTTCTTAAATTATGAACGTTTTCCCGAAAAATATATGTAAATATCTTTATATGGTCAGTTATAAATACTGATTTATCTCTAAATATGATGTTCTATAGTTCTTTGCCTTTCGTTCCGTATATATTATGTAAAACTGTAAAACTATAATCCATACTAACGTCTCACTGTTCATTTTTATATAAACGTTTTTCTTTGAAACCCTATAGATATATATTCCAGTGTTATAAATATGACTCTATTCCGATTCGACAGATTCTATATTGTTTTCTTTGCCTAACTATAAAACTATGTAAACATATATTATGGTCTACCTAACTAACGTTTCTTCTCTCGAATATAGATCTAAAAGTTGAAAGTTATAAGTCTACCAGGATATTTAAATGTACATTACTCGTTTTACAAATAACAAAGGTTATGACCGACTAGAAATATAGTGGGTATTGTCCAGCGTCGATATAGAAAACGTTATTTGTTTTCTATTTAAATTATGTCTACCTACTTATGGTCTATACAGATAAAACATTGATGCAAATCCCTTTTTATCTATATTATGTCTCTGATGACTAGTATGAACTCTCTGTTTTCTTATAAAACTACCACGATAAGGAAATAACAAATAACAAATGTAAATATACCAATTCATGTATAATTAATTTTAATACCTTTAACTTTTCACTAAGACTATTTAACGTTTATACCAAATACCTATAACCTATAGATAAACATGAAACGTTTTATAACTTCAGTTAGTTGTTCTAAGGGTCTAAAGACTTGGAACAAGGCAACTGGAGCACCTATAAAAGGGAGTCACTCTGGATTCAACTCCTCAGTCTAATTCCAGTTTTGTCTTAGATATTATCTTTTCAACCCAAGTCTCAACCTTTTGAATTGTAGTCAGTCACTCTGTCCAATTCAATTTTATTCTATCTCTTAAAGTATATAAGTCCTTTTCCAAGTTCTCCGAAACCATTGTCGTTTCGAGAATAACGATTATCCATTCTGTCTACGGATAATTCGTGTCTCTTCTGTAATTTATAATTCTGAATAAAATCTGAAACCCTGCTCAGATTAACTCAAACTTCTCTAAGATTCTACCATCCTAATAAGTCGTAAGTGTTTTCATTTTCATATCATCTACTTTATTTATATATACACGAGCTAGTTTTTCTAGTACGAGTCTCTACGAATAATCATCGTTACACA
>JAQGBH010006539.1:0-12326 GCA_034698265.1 Sminthurinus aureus | reverse complement strand
TGATTATTGTAAATCTGACATGATCCTCGAATTGTTGCAATGACAATGTCTTGGATCACAGATTTGGGAATTTTGAAGCTTTTCCGCTTTTCCGCTTTTATAAATATAGTACAGATTTAATCTTGCTGCAGAGTTTCTTGTTTCTTGGCTTTAGTTTTAGCAGAGTACATAATATTTCATGTTACACTTTGTATTTTAAATCTTTTAAAATGCGGAAAACGGAATAGGGACAGACAGACAGAATTGAGAATTGAGAATACAGGTGAAAAATGTATGAGAATACCAATATAATATGGATGCAAAATACAAATGAAATGTAAACAGTAAACATGCGAAATGAGGAAAAGGTAGTATATTATGTGTTTCATATATAATATATTCTGATTCTGATACATGCACTACACATTACACATGAATAATGAATACACATGAGGAATGAGGAATGTAAAACAGGGATGAGGTATAAAATATGCACATAGATAAAATGCGTGTTGGATCAAGTTGGCCTCAGTGTAGCCTCAAGTGAGCAAAGTAAATGGATGCAAAATATTTATTATTTTGTAAAAGAAAGACAAGAAGAGGAGAGAAGAAGAGAGGTTGTGGATTGTGACACAACTGACCCACTGCTGTCGGTGAAGGAATTTTCATGATCTTGCCCTTGTGAAGGAGTGTAATGGATTCTGCATATTAAATATTATTGGGTATGTCCTCCGTACGATGTACCATATTATCTATTCTGTGTGCACTACAAACTCGGAGCTTTGTAGTCAGTACATGTGAAATGTCTAATCTTCCTGTTATTCAGCAGCCAGCCGGTTAAAATTCAAGATCCAAGATTCAAGATATTGCATATTGTTTTGTATTTTGTATATCAAATGAACGGCGGAGGAGATAACCACTGCTCACTGATCACCACGACAGGTTTTTCTGCAACAATTTAACACGGCAATAGGCGATATGTAGATAACACAATAGATGACACCATGTCTTGACTCTCGAATCTTCTACCTTCAGCAGGATCATGTCGTACGATGTATCATAATGCATAGTACATAATATATCTTGTATCGTGTACTTGACTTTGGGTTAAATATCAATTCTTAAACTTTATCAGCTATCAGTGAAAGAGGTTTTCTTGTCTCTGGTCTGTTATCTATATCTTTGGCTGTACTATTTTAGCTGTTCCTTGCTCATGCACAATAATATGTAAAATGTAACAATGTTGGTTGCACTTTCTGTCTTTATTTCTTTTATTTTTCTCGGGCATTTGTTGTTATTGTTGTTGTTTGTTGTTGTAGGTGAACTTTGGATGTGCTATGTATTTGCTGTGTCTATCTTTTTAAATAAATGGTAGAGCATTGGATGTTGGATAGTGGATTCAAATGGATTAGCGATTAGAGTTTAGAGTTGATCATGTATCAGAGTCAAGAATCGATAGAGGAATTGATAATAGGTCAATATGATACAATGTGTTTTGTGTGTTGTACTGTCTATAGTGTACTGCGTACTAATATCAAATATGCTCAATGCTCATGTGGGTGGTTGAGGCTTCTTCTTCTATCCTTCTCATTGGTATTTGGTATTACCTATTCCTTGGACGTTGACTGTTGGACAAGTAAAGTGTAAAGTGGTTCTGTAGCTTTTCACAAGTAATGAGATAATCTTGTGTGTAATATATCTCCTTGTCCTCTCTTGCCTTGTAAAGGCATTGGGGAGTAAGAGGAGAAAAATTTATCAATAATCAGCATAGATATTCACACCAAAACCACCGTCAGAAACCAGAAACCAGAAAAATCCGTATGCACTTTACATAACTTTTAAATAACAAATGATAAATGTATGGTGTATGGCCCATTCAATTTCACACCGTTACTTTCGGAACGTTTGCGTATGTATACACACTAATTTGATTATTCAATATTCAATTGGTCCGTAGCATTGCACATTCTAAAGCTACAAAAGTGTATTCTCAAGTCTTTGCAGCATCCAGTTTTTGAAAAACGTTTACTACAGAATGCAGAAAGTAAAATATTTCAATTTGATTACAAATTAAAACGTTTCCTTACAATTATTTTCATAGGAAAATTCACTTTGGGCTCAAATATAAATTACAAATGACTGATTACGGCAGCAAGAATTAAACTGTTATGTATTTTACGTTATGCACTTGTTTTGAACTGTGTAATAAGTGCTGTTGAATATTTGCACGGATATTTGAATTGAGCAATAAATGAATCGATGACTTGAGAATTGGGACTTTGTGAATGATGAATGATTTGCATTTGAAATTCATAAGTAGCACCAAATGGAAAATGGAAATTAGAATAATAGGAAACAAACCAAACCGAAGATAAATGTAAACAATTTTGAAATTTGGACTCTGACGCTGCTGAAGAAACGTCGGTTCATTTAGTGCGACTGTAAAATATCCATTTACTTGATAATAATTTCCCCTGTTTGTTTATTCAACTGTTTGCATGTGGCGAATGCGGAGTAATCCTCGTGAACTTGCTAATCGATAAAATTGACAAGTCATAAGAGACACAGGTAAATAGATCTTATGTAGACAGTAAACAAAACAAAACAACGCAATATTTCACAGAGTAAACGTTATTAAGTCGGACTAAACTTGGAGTAAAATTGGATGACGAGTCAGAGTTAGAATCAGAGCCACCGCTTTCAACTCCAGAGGCTTCTGGGTGGTCTCATCCGATTACAATTTGGACTCGATAAAGCTCTGTTCCAATTTAATAAGTTTATATTTGAAACTTGAAACAAGCAAAAAATGACAAATTTAGATTTGGAGGCTTTTGAATATTCATCGGGCACTTTATATAGTAATCTCATTGACGCCAGCCACACTCAGAAATATAAGTTGACATCTGTAGAAAGTCAAAGGAAGAAGAGTGATTCTTGTTGGTTTGAATTTTATAGAATTTACTTCAATTTCACCTACCATTTGGGCATCGCTCCCTTTCGATTTAAGAAGAAAGAGGATGGAACCTTTTCAGTGTATTCCACAAAGATTCAAAGGGTATGTAAAAAATAATAAAATCTTGCATCATTTTTACAGCCCAATTGTCTCAAAATTCTCAGATTCAAATTTTTAAATAATATTTTCAATAATTTTCAGGGACTGTGTCTGCTCCTTCAGTGTTTTAGTTCCTTGTACATTCGAACTACTGTTGTGGCAGGTTGGGACTGGGTCAAAGCGGGAGAGGACAAGTTGAGCTATTTTGATCTGCTCTTCCTTGTTCTTCTATTCGGATTTGACCTCTCTATGAAATCTACCCTTTGGTCTCAAAAGGATACTTTTGTTAGCATTTATGAGGAGCTACAAAACAGTCCATTGTTGAACCTTTCCTCTTCCTGGTCTCCTCTCATGGTAAAATACATTGTGAAAAAATTACCAAAAGTAAAAAAAATGAATCCCAGATTTTTGTTGTTTTGAATTATGGATTTTGGACTTTTGATTTTCAGGTGAAATTGTTGATATCGACAATTTGTTGTATATATTTGATCCCATCCGTGCTTTACATTGCTCTTGTACTTGGTGTAAAACTATCGGATGTTGATGGACTACTCGCGGGCATCGACACACACACCGCCGCCATGTTTTATTTTGTTCCAGAATCTTGGACAAATTTTACCATCACAAAATTCCTTGCAGTCTTTATCACAATTTACACTAGCGCCTTTTGGCACTACTCTGACGTTCTAGTCCTCACGAGCACACTCTTTTTCCATCGACTCTCTTCAGATTTCTTTTCTGCGTTGGAAAATGAACAAATCCCTGACTCAGAAGTGAGTGTTATGTTGTTGAAAACTGTATAAAAATCAACTATGAAATATAAATAAAACGTCAGATAATATTTTTTAATGAGTAATACTAATAATAATTTTTTGTAGGTGGTCATGTATTTTGACGCGTATCGGAGATTGAATAAAAAATTTAATATGGCTGTTGGTCTCCTCTGTTGCGTATTTCTCACGTATCCATTGTCGTACTACTCAACACATCTTATAGACATGTTGAATGACTCTGAACTCATGAATCGGTTCAGTATGACAATTTACCTGGGGAATTTGTCCGTGTCTCTGATTCTTGGTGCTAAAATAAATTCAATGGTGATTGCGATTTTTATTTTTCGTAGTCAAAAATAGTTGGCAAAATAAACTGTAAAACTTAAAAAATTTTTACACTGCAATTTGTACATTCAAATCATGCTTTTTTTTAATATTTCCATTTTCTATCCACATTGAAACAGGCAAAGAGTCTCAAAGTTTGGGTAAGGAAACAGGATGAAAAGCAGAAGATTTCCGTCCAAAGATTATCACTGATTCTGTACGAGTTGAGAAATGAACAAATTGGTATCAACGGTGGCTTTACTATCTCAATGGACTTTGCTGGAAACGTGAGTTTATATATTTTCTCATACACTTTCTTATTTATTAAACAAGTTAGTAAATTTTTTATTTTGATGAATACTGAATTAGAATTATTTATGTTTTATGCGATTGATGTACAAGTTTTGGTATTAATGTAGGAAAAATCGATGCACAAGGTTTTAGTAATTTCAAACGGCGTCAAAGTTACGCAGAATATTAACAAAAATTATCAATCGATTTTATAGAAATTTCAAACGGCGTCGAACTTGAACAGAATTTTAATAAAAATCGATATTCAATTTTTTCATAAAAATCCACTATTTAGAATGCGTATTTATTACGCACTTAGATTTGATTTTGAGAAACGTTTCAGGCGAAACAGCTTGTTCATTTGTTTTAGAAAAGAGAAAATGTTGTGCATAATTTATTTCGTACTGACCACAATATAAAATAAAAAATATGCTTTACTCCGGTTGCACTTGGTTAAAAACTGGATTTTATTTGGATATTTTTTAGATTGTAAACCTTCTTCTAACTCTGGCGATCGTCACAATCCAATTTAAAATGTGATATTGTTTTCTGTTATCAACACTCCCGCAGCTTGAAACTGAAGAAACTACACCTTTTACAATTCCGAATTAAAACAACAATTGAAATCGTAATAATATTATTTTTAAAGCCCAGACTATTGTCTCGATGAAACACAATGTATTCACTTTTCAGTACTTAACCACTCCATTGTCGCACCATAAACACTAAACACTCGACTATAAAAGAGCTACTGTCAGTAATTTTTCTTTCAACTTTAAAAGTTCTTCAGACTGCAGTTTAAAAGCAAAAGAGACTTTTTCAAGATATTTGTTGTCGTGCTTCTTAAACATAGTATATAAAAAATGTAAAAAACTTTGGACATTTGAAATTGTAATGTATTTTATACTGCATATTATTGTAAGTGGAATAAAATTAAATAAAAAAATGTGTTGAATGAATGGAACTATAAAATATATTCCAACTTGAAGTAATTACACATTAGACATTAGACACAAGTACTCATAAATGGAGGCAGGCACAAATCACAAGACACAAGACACAAGGCAAAAGCCAGCAACAAAAATATCATATCCAACGTCATATTTTTAATTGCTCATTCAATGTATAATGTAGTCGAACTATTACTAATGAATAAATGTATACAATTTCACTATTGTATTGTTTCCCTTTGCACACTGAAAATAGAACTGAGAACTACGAATTGGAATTCCTTTTAGACCATGGAATCCGAGTCACGTGGGGCATTTTCCAGATAACAACATGTGATCACTTTACATTAAAAAAGGAATAAGATGAAACATTAAGAAAAAGTACTAAACATAAATAAAAATGTTTAGTCTAAGCAGAATTTGGAGGAGCAAAACCAGAAGTAGAAATTTGCCATGTTCATTCCTTCTTCTCCTTTTAGTCTCACTTCTCGGTAATTTATTAACCAAGTGGTTTATGCAAATTTTGTGCACATGAAACATGAGTAGATAAATCTCCTTTTGTTGATTTCATCATTCTGTGAATAAATGTGATTTTGATGTGGTCAAATAGAAATTGAAGGATTGTCGAGACAGTTGAAACTTGAGAGGTCCGTAGCTCAGGCTTTATGTCAACAATCAGAAGCATTTGCGGAAACTGGAGGACAATTTCAAGCACCACTACGTGAAAAACCACCGGATTTTGGTGGGCCATGTGGATTTTACCAGTTTGGTCAGTGTGATGAGTCCAGGTGTCATTTTGTGGGTTTTACACCTTGTGGAACTAGACAGAGTTTTAATACGCAACCAGTGACTGACAGCGAAGATGAGAGTAACTGGAGGGTGGAAGAAAACCCGATGGGCTCCGAACACGGATTGAGTTTAAAACTTTCAATTGATACTAGTCAAAAAGGGGGTTTTAAAAAGGGGAAAAGTGTTGGGAAATTTGTACAATCTCAAGGAGGGGATGAGGAAAGGCCTGAAAGAACTGGTCCAGGTAACACAATACACACATTCCAAATATCTTTAAACACCAAAAAATAAAAGTAAAATTATTTCAGCATGTTCATTAAAATTGGGACAGGTGGACGAATTGTTGGCGGGAAACCTTCTAAAGTATGTATAAAAAAAACAAAACCAACTTTTGTATTATGTACAATAGCTCTTCTAAATATTTTTCGACTTTCGATTGTTCTGGATTGAGGAGTTTTGATATTTTTTTAATTTAGCCTCACGCGTGGCCCTCCCTTCTCGCCGTGTATATTGTAAGTGATTATATTTCCAGTAAAATCAGAAATCAGAGATATAAAATATTAATTTGAATTTTGAATGGATAGGATGGAGATTTACAATGTGGAGCCACAATTTTAGCTAAAGATTGGGTCCTAGGAGCTGCTCACTGTCTTGTGGGCGATGAATATGAATTTGTAGCTGGAGATCACATTATCAGTAAAAAGGAAGGAACTGAACAAACCGTAAAGGCCACCAAAATCATCAAACACGAACGATATGAGTGCGTACTAAAACAAAAACAAAAAAAACAAGATTCTTTCTGTCCCACAAATTTTTTTCTATATAGTTTTGGAAATTCCAATTGAAATTAAAAATATGACTCGTTCTTTTAGTGAAAAACCAAACACCGATATGAATGACATTGCCCTTTTCAAAGTGTCCCCTCCGTTCAAATTCAATAAAAATGTCCAACCTGTCAGATTACCGAAAAAGAAGGAGAAACTCAAAAAAGGTTAGTTGTCAATAGGGATTTTAACAAATAATGGAACCAAATTTAAAATACAACCAAAGCCAAAATGTAATGAGAAAGAATAGTAAATCAATTTCTTTAAATATTTTTTCCAGGCCTTGTAACGGGTATGCGAAATTTTTTGGTTTCTTACTGAATCAGCGCCATCTTGTTCGATATTCGATACACTAAACCACACAATGTACTTTGAACTGCTAAGTTTACTAAGTTTACTGGTTTTGTGTTGGTTTTTTATTGAAATTTTCTAGTGGCTGGATGGGGTCTGCACAAATCGGACAAAGATGGTGGAGAACCACAAGACACTCTTCAGGAAGTGGATCTGCCCATCATTTCACATGCAATATGCAAGAAGAAATATGCAAAGTCCCTCATTTTAGAAACCATGATGTGCACACTGAATGCGAACGGGGGAAAAGACGCTTGCCAGGCAATTTTCATATTTTTTCTTTATTATCATTACTTAATCCTTTTTATTCCCATGAAATCAAAAATCAACTATGTTTATCCTTTTAGGGCGACTCGGGAGGTCCCGCATTCAGTATGAAAGGTGGAAATATCACGCAAGTTGGGATTGTCAGGTAAATTGACTAATGATAAACGTTCATAATATTGTACCAATATGATTTTTCCTTAACAATAATAATTGTCCTCTACATAAATTTTCAGTTGGGGAATCGGCTGTGCAAAAAAAGGTGAGTTTGTGTCTTGTAGTTTTTTAAAAACTCTAAAACTTTTTGAAACATAATATTATAATCTACAATAAATTTTTTTCCATAAAATTTCTTTGAAAATAAAGATAAACCTGGAGTATACACAGAGGTGTCATTTTATCTTGACTGGATTAAGAAAAAGACTGGATTAAAACTACTGTAAAACAAGTTTTAACAAGACATCATCATCTTTTTTTTCAAGAAATGGACCTACATTTCAAAGTTGCATTTCGTTTGTTTGTTTGTTATGTATTTTTTATTTTTTACACGTAGGATATAAAATATATTAGATATCTTTTTGTTGTTTTTTTACATGTATAATATATAATAATACAAAAGGTAGAATTAATAATAATAATAATAGTTGATCCGCGACATCTATGATAGATATTGTGAGTGCCTTAAACCACTAATGAGATACAAAAGATACAGTGAAATATGACTATAAAACTTTCAGTGTTTGTGACTTGTGACTTGTGACATTCTTCTTCTTCTTTTCTCTCCTTCAATATTCAATATTCGACCTGTGTAATGTACAATATAATATGTTTACTGTTTACGTAATATGTGTACGTATTAGTTACTAATTAAACTAGCATAATAAAAAATAAAAACTGTAACAATGCAAATATAAAATATAATAACCAATGTACAACTTGTAAATAAAATTGTTGGAATTAAAAAAGTCCAATGTGTCTCGTGTATCCATTCAGCGTGTAGATTTGCCCTTCTCCTGATTGTGCCTGTGCTTGAGGTTGTGGCTGTAACACATCAGTCTTCACCCTCTCTGCCTTTATTTGAGTGTTCTGGACATTCGGATTCTCCAGTTGAACTAGTGATGGAATGACGAAACTCGCTGGAAATAATTGTGGTTGAGAAAATAAAAGTTGACTGGAATAAGCTACTGGAGTTAACTCTGGACTAGCATTCGAATTTTTATTCTCATTGTTACTTCCAACACTGGGGGTTGACGAATAACCCGCTTTTCCCTCTTGTACAATTCCAGATTCAATTGCATTTAATTGGGCATCAACTCCGTCCAGATTTGTAACTGTATTTGAAATTGTATTTGTATTTGATGGATTGTCAGATGATTGGCGAAGCAATTGCTTCAAAGAATCCAAATCCATTGGTTGCATCGGCTCGAATTCGTCATCACTTTCAAATGGATTTCGAATTTCCTCTGCACCTTTAGAAGGAGAAGACGAAGGAGTTGACGTTGAAGGGAGCATATAAAATGTGGATGTTGGACTAGAATAACTGGATGAAGCAGAGTATGCGGGTGAGATCGGTCCTGGAACTCGGGATCTGTGAGAGTTCTTTAGGCGACTAAAGAAACCAAAAATTCCATGATTTGGACTCCGACTCTGTTCAATTTGGTGATCCCACTCTTCTTTTATAAAGTCAGATATTCTTTCTCCAATCATGATGCACGCTGCCTGAGTGTTTGACACTGGAATAAACAAATCAATAAATATTTATGTCATTCATTTATTTATAATTTTTACACAAGAAGAGCACGTCACATGATATTTCAAAAAAATGAGGGAAATAAAGGGAAAAGAAACAAACCTGGAACTACTGGCATCACGCTTGCATCCTATAAAACAAATTTAACATTAGAGTTTTTTCAAAGCGACATCCGAGTCGAACAATATTGAACAATTTATATTGGACTTACGGCAACTCTTAGACCTTTAATTCCAATGACTTTGAGTCTCGTGTCAACCACTGCCGTTGGATCTCCGATAGCACCCATTTTGGCTGTTCCCACAATGTGATGGAGGGAGACTGTCAGCGTACGAAGATAACACTCCCAATAGGCATCACTCCTATATGGAACGTGTTCACAACCGGGCATAACTTCGGAAGCAAGGCGAGATCCAAGTCTCTTGAACGCAGCTGTTTCCTCCACCAGTTTTAAATTGATCTTGATTGCTATAATAATTTTAAATACAACAAATAATTTTTTTTAAATGTGTAATTTGTAATCCTGTTTTTCGCTTTTCAGACGGAATTTTCCTTAAAATTATTACCTTCAATGGTTCGAATGACATCCTCTGGAGCCTCATAATACTTTGGATCAATAAGTTGCTTATCATACGGATTTGCGGAAGCCAAGCGAATTGTGCCTATGAAAAAAGTTCAGAGCACAGTGTGTAAATTTAAATACAGGTTTCGTGTTTCTAAGAAAATTTTACAATATGTCACGAAATTATACTTATAATGCTTTTGACTTTTGACTAGTGATGAAAACCTTTTGACAATGGACGCCCAACTGAAATCAGAAGTGTGAATCCATCTTTGCCTGTGCTCGGTCCATAATACCGTTTTACCGTTTCTGGGTTGAGACCAAACGCATGTGCTAAATCTTCAGGAAAGGATTTATGAATGGAAAGTGGCGCGAATATGGTCTGGAGGTCAGCCCAATCGCCCTCTCCTCTGAATTTGGCCCAAGCTGATGAAAAAATCCCCGTGGCTTGAACTGCTGTTGAGGTGAGAACTCCACGACCGCGTGTCAAAAAATTCCAGAACGCCCCGGGAGTTACGTCTCGATCTACAATTAATGATCTGGGTGGGTCGATGATGAACGGGCCTAAATATGTACTCACGTGATCCTGTTTGGTTTGCAAATTCACAAGAAAATGAACGTATAAATCGAATATCGAATGACTTGAATACAAAAAAAGACCTGGAAATAGTAAGTCATATTTCAATAAGTGAAATAAACCTGAAGATTGTCTCCAACAGGCAAATCAGCCACAACTGGAATCTAAACGATAAAATAAAAATAAAAATGACATCGAAACATGACTGGAGAAACCACTAAATTCTTCTTGATGCTTGAGATTTTAGATCAGTAAAAAAGAGAAAAATTTGTTTACGTACGCCATTTTTCCACAAATGTTCACCAGGCCCTGTAAAAAATTAAATCCAAGCCTCAAAATTAATGGGCAAAATTCACAAAGTTTTAACATACGAAATACAAAATTCAAAATTCCAAACCAACCAATGCCAGACAACATCAAGATTTTGGGAGTTTGAATTGCTCCGGCGCTCACAATTATTTCATTTCTTGCAAATGCTAGAAAAATCAAATAAAACAAATTCAACATCACAGTTGAGCGGGAGTATTACATGAAATTTTCAGTTTTCAAATTTGAAGAGATAAAATTACCCTGTCGACGTTTTCCATGTCGATCGTACTCGACTCCATAAGCCACTTTGTCTTCACCACGAACCAGAATCTGTTTGAAAAATTTCATACAAAGTAATCTTAAATTGTACAAGTGGCCAAAATGCGCGAACTGTTTGTTTATTCTTTATTCCCAAAGTTTCAAATTAAAAATCCAAGTTTTTTACCTTGTTCACGTGACTGTATTTGTAAATGTGTAAATTGGGCCGTCGTCTTGCAGATCGAATGAATGATCTGAAAACGGCATGTCGCTGACCACGCTTCGTTGGGTAATAAATTCGATCAAAGCCTGTACATAAAATATTAAATAGTAAATAAAAATAAAAATCCGAGTTTGTTTTTCCTCTCGGTAAATAAATACTTTCAACGGTAAACGAGAGAAACTGTGTTTAAAAAAATTAAAATTCGTGCCTTCTGTATAATATCCATTGAGATCAACTTTAGGATATCCCAACTCTATGGCACCGTTTACAAAATCATCGGCGAGCTCGTGATAATCTGGAACCTGGATCTGAAGTGGTCCACCAACTCCATGAATCTCAGCTACACATTTAGTTTCAAATTACGATATTTCAAATGATGTTTTTTCAAAAAATATTTTGTAAGCAAACTATAGTATAAACAAACAAAAAACAATGGTATAAAAGATAGAATTCTGAAAGTATTTTATGTTTTGTGTACGATTTGCCCATTCTCCTTTGAAATCTTCACTCTTGCGGAAATATGGAAGGAGATTTCGATACGACCACGTGTCATCTCGAGTAATATTCGCCCAGTTGTCGAAATCTAACAAAACAAGAACAAAAAATACGTCTCAACTCTGAAGACTGATGAAGAATAAAAGCGGTTTAAAATGTTGTTTTAATTCTTTCATATTTCATGACGATTTCGTACCTCGCGGACTTCCACGGAGATGAATGCAGAAATTAAGGTTACTTGTCCCGCTGCCAAATTTCAAATGTCAAAGACATAGAAAATACAAAATCATTTAGAAATTTTGAATATTTATGCGCGCATTGAACTATTTTACTGAATACTGAATCATCTTTTTACTCACCCAAGTGCCTTTCCCTGACTCCACAAAGATCTCTGTCAAAATTCATAGAAAATGCCATAGCAATGAGAAAACGTTGTCATAGTTCCATTTCATTGAAAAAATATGTAGAGAAGAAAATCAGAGTAAAATGAGAATCAAGATAGTGAATAATTATTATTTCTTACTTCCTTCATCCATCTCATTTGTATGCATAGAG